>MJUU01071993.1:17747-159544 GCA_002080025.1 Modiolus philippinarum
TCAGAATTCATTCAAATTTTACAGGATTGTTAGTCACCATTATTACTAGATAATATCACATCGCCATTTTAATTCGTCAAATTTTGTGGGAGTAATGGGACTTTGATTATTTCCACATTGTAATACAATGACAAATCTTGTGGACGCAACTCCTCAGAAACTGATAGTCCGAATTCATTCTAATTATACAGGATTGTTAGTCGTTATATGTAATAGATCAAATCACATCGCCATTTTGATTCGACAAATTTTAAGGGAGTTATTGGACTTTATCGACTTAATGCATACTACAACATAGGGAGACTTTCTGGACACATCTCGTTATACTCCAATTAAGGGATTTTGCTAAAATTTTGCTTAGCTATTTGCCACCTAATGCAGTTGATCATATCCTGCCGCCATTTTGATTCTCAAAATTTTACATGAGAAATGGGACTTTTTTTACTTTTCTGCGGCGGCGGGGGACATAGCTACGCGTGGCAATCTTGTTATGAATGACTTTGATTATTCTACCAAAAGGGTAAATATTTTTGCAAATAAAATGCAAATTATTTAGTATATAATTCTAGTGGTGACCAATCTAATATATACAAATTCTGCTGTCTGGTACAAATATATTTGTTTCGTGGAGGAGAATGACAATCTTCGATTTTAAATTAACTTAAAGTTAATTTAAAATAGAAGATTGTCATTCTCCTCCACGAAACAAATAAATTTGATTGATTGATTGAATATTGTTTAACGTCTACTCAGCAATATTTCAGCTATATCAAGACGAGAACATTTGTACCAGACAGCAGAATTTGTATATATTAGATTGGTCAGCCTTTAGAATGAACATTCATCAGAAAAGAACAAATAATGTCTACATTTACCTAATGAATCTTATTAATTAAACTGAAATAATAATCATGACAATCTATTCTTTAGAATTGCATTTACATGCGCAAAAAAAACAATTCAGAAGCCTGCGTATATTTACACATAATAATTTACATCTGGTCCGGAGAATTAGTACGGTTAAAGAATTTCAGGTTCAAGTTGATCTATGCGTGAAGACAAAATTTAGCCTTTCATAAGATCTGCATGGAATCTGCTCTTTTATCTAGAGTTTGCTGTTGGGCCTATATACCTGTCTTGGAAGCTTGTCTATAATGGTTGCAGGCTAGACCTGACTACCCGCATACACATCACTTTTGGACGACCCGGTACGCTGTGTCTAGGGAGCCAGTCCCACCAATCTAGGCATTGGATAAGTATTATTAATATACAAAATACAAGATCGTCAATAGCCTCAAAAGACAATATAGCTTAGCAGATTGGTTTGTAAGTCATCTTGAGTTTGATTAATTTTTGAGTTATTTTAACTGAAGCAGCGTATGAAACCATTTGATACAGAATTGTTTTTTTTTCGCTTTTGGTAGGAAACATTTTGAATTTGCTGCTCAACAATCCTACAAATTATAAACTAGGCCCCTTTATGGCAAAACGTCATCTACAAAGCAGTTGTGCGATCCAAAGGATCTTGACAAACGTTGCGGGGTCACAGTTACCATTACCTCAGAGTTGATCCGCGGAAGATTGATGTAGCGTGTGCTTGCTTATAAGGAACATTTAGAAAACGGCCAACTAAGTCGAATACAAAAGTGTACAGAATTGTTTAAGAAATAAAAGCAACCAAGTACCAAACGGAGTTTTACGTTTAAATAATTTCAGGCAATGTCCACAATCTAGGTGTTGGTCGAGAACTATTAAGATCAGCAATAGCGTCGATAGAAAATTAAAAGTTATCCCAAGTTTTGCAGCTTGGATTTCATGTCATCCAAAATTTATCTAATAGTTTTTAACAAGCGTATGTACCCAGTGTTGGTACGGAAATGTATTGTTCCGTTATGGCATTTGAATTTGGCACTCCTCTATAATCAAAGCCAGGCACCCTTATGACCTAACGGCATCTACAGATCCGTCTTGCGATATCGAACACATTCCGGTGCCACCCAAAGTGTGCATTACTACATAGTTGACGCTCAGAAGACTGAACAAACACGGAGTTGCTTTGTAGCATGTAATTGTAATTTTTAGCAAATGTAGATGTTTCCTGTTATCCCCTTTTTAATTGCTCAAGACAGCCAGAAACGGCCAACTGAAGTGTACAAAATTTATAAAGAAATGAAAGCAACTTCAGTACATGAAAAGTTATCCTCAGCTTGGTTTGCAAGTCATCCATACTTTATCTTATTAGGTTTTTTATATGATTACCTGAGGAATCGACCAGCATGAGAAACCAGTTATAACAGAAAATGTATTGTTCTTTTATGGCAAGAAACATTTTGACTTTGCCGATTATACAAACCAAGCATCTTCAAGACAAAACGTTATCTCTCATGTCGTCTCGTAATTTGAAAGATCTCCACAAACGATGCAGTAAGCATTAACACAGAGCCTACGCGCTTAAAACTGAACTAACACGGGCTTGTTGAACGAAGCAAGAAACGGTCATCTCAAATAAATTCAAAGGTATATATGTAGAGTTATGAAAGCAACCTCCTTATCATGCGGGTTTTAAAATATTAACAATTTTATGCTCAGTTTAGTCACATCAGGATTTCTGTTTCAAAAATAAACCTCTAATCATAATGAAAACAATAATTACCTGACGAATAATGAGTGTATAAATAACAAAAGAAAGAAAGGATACAAATTGAAATTATTTCCTTCATAAAGGTAGATCGGTAGTCTTCCGCCATTTTGAATTTGTTATTTATACAGTTTTGGTATTATCTGCTTTTTAAATATGCAAATATTTTTATTTGTAATGTATCAATAAATATATATCAGTGACAAAAAATGCAAAAGACCTACATTGATTTTATTTTACATATATTTATCTAATTAGATGAGGTATGGTAATTTGTTAATTAAATAGTTTGGAAGAGGATATTTGAAAAAGGGAGATAATCCGATAAAAATATCTTATATAGACATCACTATGAAAATTCACATTTTACAAAATTTTATGGAAAACAAAGACGGTGACCCCCATTTTTCTTTACATTTTTTGAAAGTACGTTCGAAGGGCTAACCTTTGACTAAAATAGAAAGAAATCTATGGAATAATTTTAAAGAAAACCCCAGAATACCTGTTTTTCCCTATATATTCATTAGAAATATCTGATTATTTTGATATTAGTTATTTTAAAAACAAGCACGGTGACCCCCCTTTTTTATTTTTTTATTTCAATGCTAATATAAAAGGGAAACTTTCCTGAGAATATAAAGAAAATCTATGGAAAAAAAATTGGAGTACCCATCTACCTTAAGTACGTTTACTTGGCATCTTTTTACTTTAATGTTTACGGATGCCAGTTCAATGGTTTTATTTTAAAGGCCTCTCAGCAGTCTTGTCTTCCAGAAATGTTCCAATATCAGTATATTTTTAAAAACACTTCTTTGCTATTTTAATCTCAAAAATAGTTTATTTTTCTAGATGGTCAGTGTCTTTGTTTACTGATTTATCACAAATTTGAACAAAAATATTGGTTTTAGTCTTTCACTTCTAATGTGAGGAGCTGTCTATTTTTTATTGCTTGCGTTTAACAGGGGGATTATTATTATTCTTGATACATGGATGCGAACTAAACTGCCCATCCTCAATTTGCTATGAATGAAGGAAGCAGCTCGGTGTATAAGCATGTGTTTAGAATTTGAATCAGTTTCAGTGTTAGAATAAGCAATGAAGGGATATGGAGTAAATGCACATGAGACAAAATGTCTAAAAATACATTTCAGTTATGGTTTACTTGTTCTTGAGAAAATTTCTCATATGGATGCACTATCAGACATTCAAATTTAGACTTTTTTATTTATTTTTTTTTATCCATAAACCGAAAGGAGTGTTAAGTAACAAAATACCGAAGTTGCTATTATTTTTTTCTGCATATGCGCATTTCGACAACTTATGTCTCATTAGTGCAGATCAAACCAAAACATTTGGAAGTCCATTAATCAAAAAACGTGTAAAAGCTGATAGAGAACAAATAACCAAACAATGAATCGATTTCAGGGTTTGAGGGAACAACATATTTCTTTGCTTAAATTTTTTATTCGGTTCAGATATGCCTGACCAAGAAACGATGCCGGATTATTTTTCGCCAAGTGCATAAGTTTATTATTCATTCTAAACGGTTCTCCAATGAGCTCGACTTTGTTAAGTATTTGTATTGTTTTAAATTGTATTGTACTTTTGTATATATCTCTTATCATTATACTATTACTTACACCTATGTAATATTTGCATTGACTGTTTTCATATATATATATATATATATATATATATTACTGCCATCTTGTGTATCATTGTAGGATAAGAGCTTAGGACGTTGCAAAAAAACAACTAACGTTCAATATAAAAAAAATATTCTAATATGTTTAAAGTCAAGTAAGTAAGATGTTATTTAATATCCAGACGTAAATAGCCTTCGGAGCGGACCACAATTTACGAACTTTTTTGTTGTATGTATTGTCTAAGGAGTATACTCGAGTACCTGTTTTTCCTCATTTTGTAACTGCGCTATCAGATTTTGTTGAAATCGATTAAAAAAATTTTTATAGTATTTTTTTATTCATAATTGTTTTTTTTTACTTTCAGTGAGCATTATTTGAGCTACACAAGGACATGTTTGATACAGAAAAAAGCAATCAGGTTTGATAGGATAATTTGGGCAATGCGTTTTGATTGTTACGTGAAAATTGGAGGGATTGGTAGGGCAGGTAATTTAGGATCCGAGTGAATTTGCCCTTTTATCTTCAAATATTTGATATATTTGCCGTATACAACAACGGCAGTAGAATACCGAAGGAACAAAGGGGAGAAATTCACAAAAATCGAAGTCCAAAGACGGGGCAAAAACGAGAACACAGAAAACAATGACGTTAGACACAAAAACAATGACGCCAGACAGACACAAAGCACAGAACCAGAAACCACAACATTCAGAACAAAGGCACTCACAGTGTGAACTCCAGTGAAACTGAGAGTGACATCAGGTGCTCCGGAAAACATACAAAACATACAAACTCCTACAATACCACTAGAGTAACAAAACTTTTTTTTTCAGACAACCGGAGATAAATATCAGATCGAAAATCTTTTTCAGAAGGAGTTGTTACCTGACCACGATTAACTGTATACTCTGAACATTTATATACGAAACGTGGTTTCCAAATATACTTCTCTACAGCCAGTGGTGTTAAATTACATTGATATCAATAGTAATAGAAAGAGTTTGGTTTTCCTGGCCGAGTACATCATGGAACATACACATCCTTGTGAAAATGAAGATTTGCGTCATATTGTGACAAAAATTAAAAAAAAAATCTTACAAGGATCAAACTCTTTGTACTTAAAACACCCTTATTTATAATTACAATGTTAACGAAACAAGAGTGTATATTAACGTGACTTCGAAAAGATTAATTTCTTTGGACTCATTATTCCTCTGTTCCTTCCACAAACCTATCGCTGCAAAGCTACATACTTGTGCACTGTAATTATTCTTAAAAAAATAACGAGATATTGGCATCTTTTTGTAGTTGATTTCTAATGTTTGATCATATTGTATTCTTACTTCTGACATAGATGCTTCATACAAGGATGGGGTTGCTAGCGTAGAACATGTTCAACCCTCAACGTACTCATTATGTAGCCTTTTTAAATCTCGAACCTTTGTCAGTGATTGTATGGGTCTACTCTATGTAATTATGCTTACTATCGAGTATGGCGACTTTCGTTTATCGTCAGATTAGCCAAGAATCTATATGCTTTGTTATGCATGTTTTACTTGTTGTTAGAGGCATTTAACAGATTGGCTTATAGCGGTTTTAATACTTGTTTAAGACTCTACTCGACAATGTAAACTTGTGGGGTTTGGTGTCCTCAGATCAAGGATCGGGGCATACTGCTTTTGTAATGTCTGTCTCTGTGTGTTTGTGCGTCCGAAACTTTGAACGCTACAGGTAAGATAGACTTTTCATAATTGGTACATGTACGAGTCAAGTCAAGAGGAACATTAATGTAGAATAAAAAATCATCAGATTAACATTGATAAAACATTTACCGTTTTTGAGGAACAAGAGGCACAAAGGAACAAAATGAAAAAAAAAGATTTTTAAACAGAACTTCTCAGATTTTGATGCAGTTTACTCTGTAGTGTCTTAATTTTAAAAATTAATAAACAAGAGAAGAAGTGGAAAGGGGCCACGTCGTTTCAAAAAAAGGACCAAAAAGGAATGTTTTCTTATATTTGACTGTAAAATCTCCTAGTTCTATTATAATGGCATAGCTGGAGTATTGACTAATTTGAGATGAATAATATTTAACGTTTTGAGAAACAAGAGATTCAAAGTGGGCCAAGGAAAAAATAATATATTCATTTGGTACAGTTCATGTACAAGATCAATGACAATATATATGCAAAAATAATGGCCAATTCAAAGATCAAGGTCACAGAGGTATGCAGCATTATGTTATATTTCAAAACACATCTTGTTGAATGTCTGAAACATCTTAACTACCTTCTCCGATGTATTCATGCATTTATTGCAGGCAAAGTAGTTAATATATTATGCGTAGGCTATTCACTGATAGCCATAGCACACAAAAAGTATTAAAATGCCAATGAATACCGTGGTTGATTAAAATTTAAACCAATCTGACTACTCAGAATGGTTTAAAAGAACTAAAAACAAATGAACTGAACTTAAGAAATACATTTACATCTCATTTTTGCACAACTTAAGAATAGAATATTCAAAAGGCATGTCAGCTTTTCATCATATTTTAGCCCTTAGTATACACTTACGATCTACGATGCCCACTGTTGGTAAAAATATATATGCCGAGTATAATCCAGGAGAATATGATCAAGGCCTATAAAGCTGTTGGGACTGGCATGTTGTCGTCGATTCGGAAAGCAAATGTAGAATTAAAAGTTAAAAGTAACCGGTAATCCCAACCGATATTGAAAGAGAGATGGTCAAGAAAGTAATGTATCTAGCAGAGCAAGGGTTTGGCATAAAACGAAGACAAATGCTTGGCAGAGCAGGCAGTGTTTGTAGACAGTTGAATTTAAAGACCAATTCCAAAGATGGTGCTTCTGGGTTAGATTGAGTGGTCTTCGTACACGTCATCCAAAATTACTTCTTCGAAAACCGGAGAAACTGAGCATGGTACGCGCGCAAGGTTGGGAGATACTATATTGATCTTTACAAACACCCTCGAAATTTGTCTCAATCAGACATCTTGATTATGGATGAGACAAATCTTAAACTCCGTCCAGGTAGAGTATTAGCTGCAAAGGGTGCTCGAGCCATTCCAAGAAGGACAGGTGACAGTAGGAAAGTGTAACTGTTCTTCAATGGATTAATGCAGCAATAAATGAACCGAAAGGTAACTAAAGCCTTTTAATACACCTCTTGGTTGTTAATAGAGCTACCTGAAAAATGTTGTGATGAGTGATAAGATCGGGATTGATTGGTTTAATGAGATTTCTCTTGAACATGGTGGACCAAAACACGTCCTCCCTTAGTTACTAGTTCTAGATTCGCATCGATCACATGAAACCATTGGTCTTTTAGGAACTGCGAGAATGATAGTAAAATGTTTTCAATGCCATCACACACGACGCATTGCCGCATTACTTTTGTCCTCTAAACAGGTCAGTCTTTGGACCATTTAAGGTTAATGAGGACAGCTGTCACGTGATCAAACCAGAAAAGTGGCGGGAAAAAATTAAAAATGCTCAGAATGGAATGAAATTTGACAGGAAGGTTAATTACCATGTGTAGAAAGGGGTTTTGGTGTTAAAAAATATCAAAATGACAACCGTTGCCATGGAAACAGAAAATGGCGAGAAATTTTCAAATTACGCCAAATTGAATGAAATTTAACAGGAGGGTTACTTAGCATGTGTAGAAACGAGCTTTGGTCTTAATAATATCAAAATGGAGACCGTTGCCATGGAAACAGAAAAATGGCGGAAAATATTCAAATTGCTACGAATGGGATGAAAAAGCTAGATTATCTTGAAATAAGGTGAGAAAAAGGAAGATAATAATAAAATAACAAAGTAAAAGGGGAAATAACTGTAAAAATTATATAAAATAGAGAGATAGTGGTGAAAAAGTAAATAATGCCAACAAATGAAAAAGGGCAAATAATGATAAAATAAAACACGAAAATTATGGAAGAGGAAAATCACCCTAGATTACTCTTTGAGAGATTACTCCTTGAAACACGTGTACAGCATAACTAAATTTACTGTTCATTTTTGCAACTTATGTATTTTTCCTAGAACAACAACAGCTATCTCCCCTTCAAAACAGTTAACAAAGACGTGATAGGAATAATCAAAGAACAAGCCACTGCTAAATTCCGTTTTAAGAAGAGTACTCCCGAGAGGTTCGGAACATGAATATATGAGAAATATCAACTCCTTCATATAGTCAACGTCATCCAAATTATACTTGTATTCAGCATATTAGGCCATTGCCTGTCAAAATGGTGGCCAACAGGAAATACACAAAACTTCCGGTCCCGCGCGTGCACTCCTTTATCTCTCTATAGGACTCCTGGGGGTCACGTGTCGAAATATCATAATGATGATACAATATATCACAAAATTATAACTTGTTAATGAAGGCAAGAAAGTTTCCACTTCCGGTTTGGCATGTGCAACCTACAATTTTCTGTTGTAGTCAAGTGAAGACCCTATATATATCTAAATACTGAGAACAAAAAGAAATCAATTAATGGAGATGAGAAACCTGAATTGCAGATTGATGAACTAAAATGTGTCCAATATCGAAAACTAGAGGGACATACTGAAAATCGGAATCAAAATAAAAAAGAAGCCAACTTGTTTGATATTCACTGAATGCCAAGATCTGGGGAATCAATTATACAATAAAGCAGTTTAACATCTGTCCGAATGTACCCTGTTATATTCCAGTGTCTGCCCAATCTACCCCTGACATGTCCGAATATACCTTGATTGTGTTTATCGTCTTAAGCAAACGCACAGATTGCGAAATTTTTAGCACCAATAAAAAAAAATCTTCTATATTTAGACTTGTAATAACGTTTAGTTCCTGTAAATATTAGAGTAGTCTCTCGGTTTATAAAATATGACCACGACAAGGTTTTACAGGCGACAAAATCAAGTGTCCGAATAGCTAATAAAAAAAATGTATTCATTGCATTATAACAAATATATATTTATTTGTTATAACGCGATGCATATCTGTTGAGCAGAGTCTGCAATGATACTGGAAATAGAGCTGCTAATTCTACGGACAATCTTTTGTCTGCAATGATACTGGAAATTTTAAGCAGTCTTTCTGTTCAAGCATATTCTATCAGAACAGAAAAGTACTCAAGGTCGAGTGTATTTAATAATTTGAGTTATCTCTCTTTTGTTGACAAACAGATCGAAGAAGATTGTAGGGAAATAACGTAGGTACTTCAACTAAAGAAATCAATGAATATAACAGTGCAAAAGATAGCTACCTGCTTCAAAAATTAGAAATTAAACCTTAAATCTTGAGAGAAAAAAACAGATTAAAGAAAATTTTGCATAATTAAATAATTGCAGTTTGTTCACTTTACATTTTCCAGTCATATAAAGAACCAACTGAAAAAGTATATAACAACTTTTCGAGTTACATCGCTTTGACAGCTTATTGAGACTTATCAAAAAGAAAATTTAAGAAAATTGTAAAAACACCAAAAAATTAAATGTCATGCATTCATCAATATATTTTAAACTTTGCAGTCGGAAAGTATAGCTTGCAATTTAAAAACGTGGCTTTGCAAGCTCTATTACGTCACTATTTATTCTTGAAATTAACATTTGGTGAAAAAAAATATTCGTTGCAGTATCTACAATACAATTAAATATTTCATTGTTCATTCTTTTGTAGCTAGGGCATTAAAGAAAATACACCAGTAGTGGTTGTTGTCGAAACTATACCTGCTGGTCCGGCAAAAAAGATCATGTAAAATTTGAAAACGAACAGCTTAACAAGAATGGGGTTCATACATTCAACTGAACGAAAAAAATGTGTACTTTTTCTAAAAATGGACTTAGTTCAGATCAAATCTTCATTTAGGAGCAATTGCTATTGGAAACGAGTAATATTTTTGGTCTAGACTGACGTGTTCTTGACAAGGGCAGCCAAATTCTAGACCGAAGTGTTCTTGAGAAGATGATGAGCAGAATCCATCTGGTTAAGGCGAATCATATCGTCAGGGCTCGCAAGTCCTTACAAGCTATATGTTTTGGTATGAATTACATACGATGAAATCATTGAAATTCCCGAAAAATATAGATAGGCGCATCTAGCCGATTACAGTTAAGCTGTAGTAATCTTTGGATCATTTAATCCGTCACTGTTTAAGGGACAATCATTTGTTTTTTTGGGGGGAGGGGAGGTGCGATTCTGTCTCGAAAAATAATTCATCTCGTGAAAATCTCAAGCAAATTCATTTTCACCAAAATGTCAAATCAAATTATTCATTTGCATTTGCGACAAAAAATTTATTCTTCAATCAAAATTACATTATTTATTTTTCGTGACAAGCTGGATTAGAATATTTATTTTCACTGGCACCAAGATTAACTGATTTATTTACACAATCGCCCAACCCCCTCCCCCTTAAAAATCGAATCGTCGCCTCCTTTATGAACACTTGAGAACTTTTATGTTATGACCAGTAAAGCCCCTGAATCGATATATTTGAAAATGTATACTAGTAATATATAAAAAGTTGGCTACAAAGAAGAGCAGCCAATATCAAACCCCAGCACAAAAAGCCCATTTATTCGTCCAAGGAAACCAGGTCTGCCATCTAAAAATTTGATTACGGAATTCTGACGTTTCAAATTGTGTTGTCACTTGCGATGTCGATGCTATTTGCATTGGAAGAGCACAAAGACGGACGGGTGGATTCAATGCATATGTGTATTTGTTGAAGATACGACCAAATTTGATTCAAACTATGCTCCGTTCATAACTGCGTTTAATGTTTTACCCATCTGTAGTTTCGCTTTGTCGGATGTTCTTTGATATAAAGCTAGACTGGAAACACTTCCTTGGCCAGTGACGGACATTATTTGTGCATCTGCAAATAATATACTTTCTGTAAGAATTGTAGCTCGGATTGAATCATTAAATGTAAACTTGTGATAAGTTACAAAGTTTACTTAATTTGTTCATAAATATAGCAAAGATGTTACGACCAACAGGAGAACTGCAAAACCAGATTTCAGAATCGTCACAGTCGATCCAGTTTTGATAGATATTTCTCGAAAGCTGCTACAGGACAAGACGGGTTTTTAGGCTCTTCTGGCATAATAGCGATAACATTTTATTTGTCCCCCAAACGATGGTTTTTGTAAGTTCATCAATTTGTTTTGTGACATATTTCAGATATATTTTGTGTCTCTTTTTAAAATGTATTAATGTCGTATTGTCCCACTTTCCGCGATATTGGCTTACAGTATGTTATGTATGACGAGTTGTATCTCCTCCACTATACCATTCAATATTCACTCGCGTCTAAGACTCAATCAAAACGCTAGCCAATGGTTTTATTAAAGTATATATTATTTCAAACCCAAGAAGTAAGACTGTAATTGTCACAATAACACTCCAGTAGTGTGAAAATACTTGTTTATTATATATCTACACTTCATCAGGTCCTTTTGTTGCGTTGTGTGTTAACAACGTTTGTTAATGTTGACGTGTTGATAGAATTGTTTAATTTATCTCAGGATTCTCTCATTATTTGTCCTAATGGACGATACTAAGCCTGCATGTCCGTACAATTGTGATAAATTCGTCTCGGCCCACAAGCTTAAAAGGCAAAAAAATATCAACACATGTGTTAATAGATATGGCAAAAAAGTGCAATCCAGTACTTTCCGGCATCCCCTGTTCCATAAATCTTTGCTACTGAAATTCCGAAGTAATTTAAGAATCGTGTTTTTCATGCCTTTCCACCGAAAAGTATGGGAACATTTTTGTTGCCCAAAAGGGTGCCTTATTTTCCGTAGAACTTCTACAGGTTTGATGATAGGAAGATTTGGATATATATTGAAGATTTGCATGTGGCAGGTTTTTGATTTTGGTCCTTTTTATCAAAATAATTCATTGGTATGCTTATTCATTTCTTTGGATATTTCATCATACAGTGGAAATGGTTCGCCTTTCTTTATTTTTTGCTAGGAAGTACCCTGTCTATGAAGGGTTTATCATACTGAAAGCCTGTACAGAAACATTTCATTCCATGCAGTATAAAAAGGCATCTATATTTCTCTCTGTAAAAGAGGAGACTTCCTTAGGTATTATATAGAAGACAAACTCGTCACCCATTCACTTTATTTTTGTATGACGCTTACTAATAAATTGATCAATAAAGTAAAAATTTGTTTTATTGGCCTTTTATATGAAATATTATTTTGGTGCTCAAATTTACAGGATAGCATATTGTAATTTTGCACTTTAAAATTCACTGTGAGTACTTTTTTAATACATTAGATTTAAATTAAGTTATCTATCATTGTTACATGTACAGATTAGCCTCATTCTAAGAAAAATTTTCCTTTTCCCAAATGGTCTTATTTTTGCTGGATGCTTGATATTGCAACGGCCAAAGAGTGTCTATATTCAGTTTTGTCTTAAATACCAGAAATTTTTGCATCTTAAAATTTACGAGCGACATTAAAAAGAAATCTTAAACGTTCCTTCAGTGATAAAAGACTTCTTTATATTCGGGTTCATTTAAAAAATACACTTGCACGAAGAGCTAGTAATCATAGGAAAATCCTTTCTTATGATACGCTGCCTATTAACTTGGTCTTGCGATACATCATTTTGTGGGTTTTTTTGCATTATGGCCATCCAAAGTAAACTGGCAAGCGTTTCTGGAGGCCGTGGACAGTTACGCAAATCATATCTATTCATGATCAAATTACGACTGACTTTAAGTTCAAACTATACGGCTGTTTCTCCAGACAAGCCTAGCACAATGGTATGTGAGTTAAATGTATTTTTGTCTTCTTCACAATAAACATAAAGAGAGAAAGAAAAGTCAACTTCTCTGTACACAAGGAAATCATCAGTATTCCCGTGGAAGGGGTACCAAAATTCAACAATGCCCTGTTTGGTCATTCTCTTCAACACTAGAAAATAAAAGAAATGGGACAGGATATCAAATAAGAATGACACTTCTGAGGGTACCTCGGACCGCTGAAAACATCTTAAAAACAATTATTTGTATTAAGTTATATATTTATGAAGACTTTTACTGGCCGACCTCCTTTCAAGTGCCAAAATGAATTGCCCAAGAGTAAACAATTCTAAACAAAACAGTAGAATATCGAAGAAACAAAGCACAAGATTACATAAATCAAAGTGCAGAGACAAGAAAAAAAAGAACACTACAAGACGGAAGACCAAATACAATACACATCCACAAAACACACGAACACCACACATAGTACACTAAAAACTAAAGCATCCGGTTAGGTGTCGCAATATCAATTATAAAGCGATATGAGCTGTATTTTTCAAATTTTTTTGGAGATCTAAAACATTGTGTCTAGAAAATGATCAGAAACCGCATACACTGAATGCATAAAAGCACCAAGAATATATCATAATTTCGAGAAAAATTATCCCGTGATACCGAACTGTCGACGGCTTTAGTCGAAGTTAGCGGAAGCACAAGAAGTAGTCCCAAATCTAGAGCCAACCATCAGTGCAGGTTCCTTTGAATATTTATAATCACACGTACAGTACACGCGAAACAACGAAGTTTCAACAGTGGTTTATACAATGTATCCAACTTGGCTCATACAATTTACAAATACTAGTAAAACACAACGGGAATTTTGTATTTAAAGCATGTTTGTAATTTAATGTCAAATATATTCCAACACTTAATAATTATTTTGACTGAAATTGCATAATGAAGTTATACTTACCTAAGTTATGCGTCACAAAATTCCTTGAACATTTATAGAAAAAAAAAGAAGCGGATTCTTCCTGACCTGGGTGTAGTGTTGGCACAAATGTACCGTCGATGCATTCGACGACATTTTGGCATACAAGCTGCTTCCAAAAAAAAAACTTCCTTCGCTCTGTGCATATCTTTTTCCAATGGAAACTGTAATAATATTCCCATCCTTACTAATTTACTTTTGAAAACCCTAGTGATGCTGCCATTGACGCGTGCTTTGCTTACGCCATGAATGTCTCCTATTTCCGAAAGAAACCCCTTTGTCCAAATACCGGTAAAGCACATAAAACTTGTGTTATTGGTTTTGAGGAATTTGGGGGTTCTATCGGGCGCTCAATATTTTCTCTTACAGTGTCAGTTAAGCTCCAAATTAAATGTTTGTTCATCCTATATCTTGATGTTACCTCTAAATTATCAAGGTCACCAATAACATTGCCTCTAATTTTGTTGTGAGGGGTTTTCTTATTTCCCCCTGAAACTCAAGTCTGAAATTACGTTTGAGAGATGACTGCTCATATTAACCGTTAGTTAAGAAGTATTTCTTATCTAAAGACAGTCGTTACTTGCGTCAGCGTAGTGAAACGGTCGTACCTTTGACGCATATCGTACGAATACCCCAAGACTACACGTCAATTAACGACTGCTTTTTATGAAAAGCTGGTTAGGTCCGTAATGGGTTCACCGAATGCTGCATATGCATTTCCATTAAATGGTCTAAGGTAGGTCATCCAGTACTCTCTTAGAAATAAGCTTTCATTTTTCTGATTATACTACCTTTGCTGCCACTATACATAGTGCAATCGTTTAATCTATTAGACATTGATTCACATCTGGTAAACTTTTGTTAGGTCATACTTTTGCAAAAACCAGTCAATACAAAGTTAGAATAAATGTCAGTGATTACTTAATTTAAACAAATGAATGAACTTTACACTGACCAACTCTACACACACTTCATATTTGAGTGACAGGTAACCTGTGTTCTCCTTTTTGAAAAATTCTTATAACTAATAAGTGTCCTGCCCAATAAACAGAAAAGGGGTGTGGTGTATCATGATTTTGCCTGACAAAGTGTATTATGTTTAATATTGCAACATGTAAAAAAAGTTGTACGACTAATTCTTCTAATCTTGTGAGGTTAAAACATGAATAAAATGCCTGCCGTGTCCGTCCAAAGTGGCATTGCATGGAAAAAAATGTGAGGACCGAATCGTCAATTTCTGGGTGCCACGCGTAAAGCAGATCATGCTTACCCTTCCGGAGCACCTGATGTTACATGTACCTCATTTTTTGATGAGGCTCACACTGCTAGTGCTTTAGTTTTGTGGCGTTCTTGTTCATTTTTTATTTGCTTTTCTTTGTCAAACCGTCTCAATTCCTGTTGGATATGTATGTCGTGATTTTAGATTTTTGATTTCCTCACCTTTGCTTCTGTATTCGTTTGCCAATGTATTTCAAAATAAATATTCCGAGCACAACGACAATATCGGAAACTTAAAGAAACAAAGACATCACATAAGTAAAAATTGGGACTCACTTACAGAACAACACGGACCCAATTAAAAATCGGGTGCGAACAGGTGAACCGGTAGATTAAAAATCTCCTTTTCCCTAAAAAAACAATACACAAACGGAATTTAATCTAAAAGTTACTGTAAAAGGGGTAGTTTTCGCGAAGATTTGTTTTCTGTTTGCTAAAACCATAAATCCACAAAAAAATGTCCTCGCGTAAAAATGGTAAGATTTTCAGTGCAAATTACTATGGAGACTTGACTTCAGGAATTGCAAAGGATATTATTATGATTCAACTTTATATATGTCGATGTGTATTACTAAAACAATGGAAGCCTTACGCTTAATAAGATAACAAAAAATACTGCTTATAAACGCGTTTTGAGTTAAAATGCACTTTAAACAGAATCACGAAAATTTCACTCAAAAAAGAAAGACATAATTGAATAAAGTAAAGAATCGTTCATCATTTATGTCATCACTCCTTTAGTTGCCTTTCGTTTTGAACACTTTTTAAATTCTGAAAAAAGTTTTACCCATTTCCCTTGACAATTCAATGTTATCACTATTTTTAGTCAGAATTTATTGGTCATATTTCAGTAAAAGCCTCCTTGCATTACTTTAGACGAACCTAGAATTACAACACAATTACAATGTGTTGGCATCTTTATATGATCACATATTTCTCTGTCAATTTCCTCCGTTCATAATCTCGGCCATCTTCACCATTTTCTTTTCTTTCTCGTCAGATAGACATATGACTTGCATTGATATTTGGTCTGTAAGTCTCGTTCATTTTTGGAACTTCCGGGTACGTAAATGGTACCCGGAAGTTTAATTTTTATCAAAAACCTATGACGTTTCAAGCAAAAAATTTGGACGTCATAATGCTGCAACGTCATTTTTTGGCGGGAAGCGTTTTTAAATTGTAATTTTATCGTATTTTCTCAGTGTCACATGACGAGACTTACAGACCCGATTACGCTCGAGTATCTGAGAAAACATATTTTGCGACTTCTTAATTGCCATTGTCAATTGGAACCTTGAAATTTTCACCTTCTGTTCTGGCATGTAATATGTGTAGTCCTCACGCTTATGTTTACGTCCAGAAACGGGGGTTCTATTGTGATAGTCATAATCCTTATCCACAACAACAAGTTCTTCAATTAAATCCCTTATTTTTATATTTTTTCCGCCCAAATCACAGTGGCCCAAATACGCCAATTGTTCATTTTCTAACGACAACTGTTCCTTTTCTTTCGCCAATTGTTTCTTTTCTTAAGCCATGTCTATTCACTTACATGTTAAAAGCAAGGTACAATATGACTGAATCTACTACAACTACTACGAAGAACTCCAATTACTAGTTACTAAGTTCAAGGGAAACACTACCGCCAACCCTGATCAGTATGATCAAGAGTAAAGAATTGATTTTAGCATACAACGGGAGATAACTCTTACTTGATCCGAACTGACATCGATCTCGTAAAAGGATTAAAGACTTAAATTTTAAACTTTGACTTCACAACAATTCGCTTTGGAAGTACCAAAGTACAAGAGTAACTACGAAAAATATGGCTTTAATTGTAAACGTAATTTAAAAAAAAAACTTCAAATTATGAAAATAATGTTGCTGAAACTGACCTTTAAATGTTAAATGTCCAACTGAAGATTCCGGGCAAGTGTAAGGATTATAACTGTAATGCATACGTTGAAGAGAATCTAATAATGAAGGCCTTGCAAATTGTTCTAGTTAGGTTTCTACGTTTAACTTTTTCCCTGGTTGGAATCCAACTCGAGAGTCATTAAATATCGCTGACATCTAGTACATAATCATACATATGCAATGCATAATACTAAAATAAAAAAATATACAATATGCAGTCATTATTTCCTTACACACTGTCAAAATATTGGATTTTTCTACACTTTATACTTCTATCCCTCATTATAAGTTCTGGTCAGGACTCTAATATTTAATCCATCGGCCCTTCTGTACTAGTAAGGGCGAAACAAGATGGTGATCTCAGGACAAGGAATAATAATAAAAGTGTTATTCCATTGCTTGATTTCACTTTGCATCTGTAGAGACTTTGTTTCATATGTATTCACTTCACATACCTTAATTGTTTATTCATATTTGGTACTAGGTAAAGATGGGACCTTTTTGTGAAACATCACACTGATCCCAATAAATTACATGTTTCCCACGCTACCAGTAAAACAGGAGAAAGTCAGAAGTATGGATTTGGTCGTACCCGATCGGGAGAAAACCTTGAAAGCTTTAAGATTTGGAAAATCCGGGGAAAAAATCTTGAATTTCGTATCGGTCGCGACTGTAAACAAACCATGTCTGTTTCCCTCGTATAATGTATCAGTTTTTACCATTTAAACCGGAAAATAGTAGAAACCGTTATCGAGATCTTTTTGCGCATTAGGTAAAGGCATTTTATCCTTCAGTGAGCATATAATAGAAGAATGTCGAGGTATATAACGAATAATGCTTTGGTATATAACCACTTATTCAGTCTCCCATAGACTACAATGTTAAATAACATATGTTTCAAAATTTGTAAAAGCAAGATGGTGTAGTCGAAACCTTGCTAAGTTACAATCGGAAAGAAGGAGCTATAGCTCCTGTCACTTCCATACCAAGCAAGTCCAATTCAATATTTTACGAGTAGTTGTTTACAACTAGAGATTTTCCGTATTTTCTACGGATTATCAAGTCAAAATAAGCACTACGAATTCACATTGCAAATATATTGCTTCTGGAAACAAAACATACCCATCATATAGGTCTCAGTCAAAACTATGCTGCATTGCACGTCCCCAATCATTGGATAGGGAACGCCCCGTCTGTTCGGAGTAACTAGGTTACAACACGGAAAGCCTCAACACAAGCCATAGTAGAGGGGGAGTCGGAGGGGGTCTCATCTCGGAATCCCGACTTTATTTTTTTCTAAATTCCGAACTACAGAGAAACTTAAAGACTGATGAAATACCGATTCCCAGTGAATGTATTTTCCGAAATCCCGGGCTTAAATCATAAAAATCCCGACATCCCGATAAAGCCCCCCTCATAGTAGACAAATTGTGTATGTAAACGTCAAGCCCTATCAAGTAAATAGACCCCTGTTTCTCGTGCAAGAGCATTATACCCACTGGGGGTCGTATCGAAGGCTACATTTCCTGCCCCTGTCCCTATCCATTTGTCTCATTTTCCAGTGGCAATAATACTTGCTGGCCTAGTTGTCCTTTCCTTCTTGAAATTTTTCATTCTTTACTTTTTTAGTTTTGTCCTTAGCTATATTTGATATTACTGATTGTTTGGTTTTATGCATTTTAAACATTTTTTTGAAATTATGGATTTCCTTTGTTTGGGTTCTAGTGCTGCTGATGAGGAATTACTTTCCGAAATGGCCATACAGCTCATTAAAATTATTGCAGTTGGAGTTAACATATGTGTTATGGTCTCATGTTCATTTACTCCGTATCCTTTCGTAAAATATTTACTTGTATTTTATTTGAATTGATTAATTTGACTCTTTCTTTATTTCCCGTGGGAGAGTAAACTCACTTCGGGTCGCATCGAAAACTTAATTTCCTGACCCTATCCAGGTCTCTCGTTATACAATGGCGGTGGGGCTACAATTCATAATACGGAAAGAAGGACCGCGAACCATTAAAGACAACTGTGTAGAGATGCAGTTTAAAGACCCCTTCTAAATTTCCCGTATAAGCGTAGTATGTAAGGCTAAATTTCCTACCCCTACCCATATGTCTGATGTTTCAGCGGAAGTAAACACTTCTTGCATTAGTTTTCCTTTCGGCCTTTATATCTTTCTTCTTATACTGATAACGTTTTGAATTGATTAACTTGTTCTCGTCCTGATGTAAATAAAATATTGCTAACTAGACGTAAAAACTGTAAATAATCAATCTATCTATCTATCAAAACAATGAATTAGAAAAAAAGGAAGATAAAATTGGCGAAATGATTCCAGAGATTATATGACAAAATTTGTTTATGTCATATAAATATAAAAATATGTTCATAGCGGCTTTCATTTTCATTTCTTAGTCATACGTAGAGAAAATATTCTCATCTTAAAATTTAATTCTCAACATATGTATGATCATGCAAACATTACTGCTGGAATACTGATACTAGTTAAGGGGGGTAAACGGGTCTGTTTACGGATTCTTGAAGGCAAATGTGCCCTTTAATTCACCGATATTGTACATTTCCAACTTTAAATATTTTACCAGGAACAAGGTGGGGTACGTGAAAGAATGATGCCGAATAGAACTATACATGGGTAGGCAGGCAATTTAAAAAAACACTTGGCTTCTAATCCCAAATGGGATTACCAAGAACATTATCAAAAACAAAACCTTTTTTGGAGGGTGTAACAGAATTCGTATGTGGGCATTGATGTGCCATACCTTGGAAACTTATTTAATGATTATTTACAATATGTTGTTTTGAATAAATGTTCTGTCTCAGATTGATTTATTAATTATATCAATATCTTTCAGTGGATGTTTAAAGAACAAAATTATAAATGTATAAGAAAAATTCTTTAATGGTTTCCCAATAAAAGAGTGAAGTGTACATTAGTTTTAGACACAAGTGATAAATCAAATGTTTTCCATAATACAAAAAGTAAGAAAAATTTAAATATCTTAAAAAGGGGAAAAAAGGTTTCAGTTTCCACCCAGAATCTCCCAAAAGTGACACCACTATCAAAGTGATACATCATGTTTTGTCTCTTTCTATGCAGTTAAAACATGCGATGTCAAGGAACATGACTTTCAAACACATGTATCATGTTCATTCAATACCCTACAATGTCCTGATTAATACCCTACAATGTCATAATTTATATCCAGATTGATGTTCAAGATCTTACACATCTTCAAAAGTTTATGGTTGTGAATGCAGTCTCGCATTGTACTCTGAAATGGAAATCAATTAACACTTAGAATATCAGCAGAAAATTCCATATTTATCATAAATTGTGTCAAAAGTTAACAAAATCTGACCTTGAAAAATCCTTGAAAATACCTGGAAAAGTCCTTGTTCATCAGTAAAAAATTGTGGGAACCCTGTAAATTGGATGTCAACCCCATGCTGGAATTTTTAATTGATAACATATCGGCTAGTGCAGAAACAAAGTTCGGCTATCCTGAGTTCCTGTCTTTGTCTCCTTTGTATTTTGTCTTTTATTGTTTTTCTTGTGCAGTTCCCTGCTAGATTGTGGCGTGTGATTGTAATTTTCGTAATTTTCGTATATTGTAAGTATTTCATGTTATCTCCTCTAGATTACTAACACGAATTCAAACAGACAATAGGGATTCCTATGGGGACTAATTATGCTCCACTTTTGGACGAGTTGTTTTTTGTATTCGTATGTTTTATTTAATTATAATCCAGTTTTCTTTGCTTAACTTTTTAAACCTTTAGTATTTGAAAATATTTTGATACAATAAACCACTGGTAGTGGACAAAATATTGGTATTCCAATAATATGTTGCAGACGACTAATGTTGACTAGTCCTGGTGGATTTAAAAATTGAAGAGTATACAAATTTTCTTCATTAACTCTTTACAAATGAAATTCACATTGGTATCTCTTATGAGCGAGTAGTTAGAAAATAGAAGACCTCGCTAATTCAATGGCTGGATTAGTTGCATTTTTAAAGTAGAAACGAAAATAAAAACTAAAACGTATAGTTTGGTGACAGGTATGTGTAAATATCGGGGAAAATATCTGTATCAAAGGTAAAATCGGTTTTTAGTAACTAGATGGACTTACCTGGTCAAAAGAAAGTTATAACACTAAGGTACAGTAACTAGATGGACTTACCTGGTCAAAAGAAAGTTATAACACTAAGGTACTAAATTGGTGAACCTTAATATAAACTAGAAGCGACATCAATAGATTTTAGCTACTTTGTGGATCGCACTTTTCGATGGAATACTACTAACCAAGGAGCTAATGTTGGTACAGGTGTGAATTAATGCTTGAATCTAATTACTTCCAAATTATATTTGGCTCGACAGGATCTTAAAGACATTCACATCTTCCTGCTTAATCAATCTTATTCCTTCAACATTTACTAGTTTTTGCAGATTTTAATATTTATTGTGCAGCCTTTCCATTCTATTCAACAATTATCCTGATTTTTCAAGGTATTCCAGGTGCCCAGAAACGTTAAGGGGACAGCCTTTTTTCATTTTTTCGGGAGGGGGTATACGAAGGAATTTTGAAAAAATCGGAGCCATTATTTTGTGAGGAAAAAGAATCAGGACAAAAATGTGAAACCAAAAAAAGCCACGATCCCAATATATCAGATGAAATAAGAGGGTAGTTGGAAAAAAGTTTGTGAAAACAAATTCCAGGAGCAAAATGTCCTAAAAAAATAGTCTGGACCAAAGAATCCTTCCTAGCCCGTTCCTTGGGTATACGTAATATAGTTATAAGACTTATACCACTCGTTAAATAAAATCACACTGCCAATAAAAATTATGTTAGTCCAGTGAAACGCTGTAACAATCTGTCAAATCACGGCAACGACCGGCACATTTATGTCATAAAAAACTGAATTATCAAACACAATGTCGAACACAATCTCGACGTACCTTTTTTTACTCAATTTGACGTACGTTTTTTTCTTTTATTTTTGAGACAAAGGTTTTTTCTTTTATTTTTGAGACAATAATTTCGCAATAATGGCAACATCGCTGTATATTTTACAAATGTAACAACAGGGAATGAGTTGTGAATTGTATATCCTATAATATAAATCATAAAAACAAATCATTGATAATTTTTAAGATAGAGAAACAAAAACAATATAGGATATACAAATCATAAAAACAAATCATTGATAATTTTTAAGATAGAGAAACAAAAACAAATCGCTTGTAAAAATAGGGAAAAAGTTGTGAATTGTATATCCCATAATATAAATCATAAAAAACAAATAATTTATCATTTTTAAGATAGAGAAACAAAAACAAATCGCTTGTAAAAATTTTAGTGAAATGCAGATTGTTGCCTTTCATATTACACTGGTCCAGTAATCTAATTGCGAAATAGAACAAAAGAACAAATGTAAAGCTAATTCTTTTATAAAGAATACGTTTTATTCAACTTGACCACAACTGTGTATTGATTTACAATAAAAATAATTTTTAGGTTTTCCTTTAAATTGTTCGAGTTATTTTATTATCCAAATTAAAGCAAAACTACAAGATTTCGTGGGCTATATTATGTTTTTCTTATTGTGAAATACTATCAATTTGTAAAATTAGTAATACCCTTCAATTAAACCCAACTGGTTAAGATAAAGCCTTGCCACAGGAAACTTACTCCACCAGTAGTCGACACACTCCGATTTATCCGACAATATCGTCTAAGCTTAATCTTCTGAAGTAAGCACGTTACATAAGACGCATGGCGAACTTCTTGATTGTTTATCTCTTTGTTAAATTAACTTAAAGACCAGTTATTTACCAAACACTCTGGGCAATAAACGAAAAGATTCACTGACATTAATGGTTTATTTTTTAAATCAACATATAATTATTGGTTAACAAGATCAATTGATTAACATATAAATGTATGAAAGCTTATTTTATGTCGTGGCTGGATTTTTTTCGAAATGATGAGTACTGTCTGGAAGTCATGATTATTTTAACAATATAGGTTTAAGACTGGATTAAATTTGATCATTCAATTGTCTTCATACCGTATTGTCTCTTTTTTCTTGTGAAAGACACGCTATGATGACAATACGAATTAAAAATATAAAATGTAAAACTAACAAGTTAAATATTGATTATTTTTTTATATTAAACCAAGAAAAGATAGAATATTTGGGGGAAAATAACAATATGCCGAACTTACTGTAAATATGATTATCTGAGTTAGTCTATATATTACTCAGTTCTCTTGTTACCTGACGAGATAGTTCGTTAATGTTTTAGCTTGCAAGAAAAGTTATTTCCATCGTATCGTTTGTTTATTTATTTTTTATGTTTATCACTTCATTTTAAATTAGTTCTTTCTGATAAAGTTGCAAGAATTTTTTTTAATTCCGATAAAAAAGGAAATATTTATCTGTTTTCAGATTATGAATTTTTGAAAGTTGAAACAAAGGCAGTAGAATACCGATGGAGCAAGGGAAGCAAAAGCTACAAAAATCGAAATCCAAAGACATGGCAAAAACGGCAACAGAGAGAAATAAAGACAAAACAAGGACGTGAGACAGCTACAATGCACGGAAATAAAAAGACGACATTAAAAACTAAGCCACTGATAGTGTGAACTCCCATGAAAACCAGGAGTGACATCAGATGCTCCGGAAGGATAAGCATGCCCTGCTCCGCTAGCGACACCCGTCACACTATCAGTGAGTCAATCCAGGGTTGAGTCAAAACCGGTTATGTTAAATCCGTGAAGACGTGAAATCTAGCTGAAAATGTCCGTTTTCATTTGGGACACAGACACGTCATATCTGTCAATGATATCATGGTGACGGCCATAAAATTTCTGAAGGGATGAAAGCAACAAAGGCTGAATAAATTCTGACTAAGCAACTTTTGGGACAGTGTTTTTGCTCTATTCAAAAAATCGCAGTATAAACTACATGCGCGACAGTAACGAATCAACAGTGAAATGTACACTCTATATGCTGGAGAGGTAGGTATATTGCTGCTCGGAAAAGGAAAATTCACAATTGGGAAGTTAAAATTATTACCTTTGTCATATAGCTTAGATTTCAAACGTCCATCTTCGTCAATGTATATAAACAGATCTAAGTACGAAGCTGAAGTAGATTAAATATAAGATCAATCATGTGCCTTTGAATTGACATTTGCAATTTTCATATCATTTCATCTTTTTTTTATTTCCTGAAATTGAAAATAACCAAGTAACAAACAAGCTATGTGTCGACTGTTTTTGCGAAGAAATTCTGGCAATAAAGTTCACTAATGAAACAAGCAATGAATATATAAAAATGTTAAAACAAAAAATGGCTGTTTGTAAAATAATTCAGCATTAAGTACAAACTGTTCAACATTCATGTCAATTATTTCGTTCCTTCCTACCTATTATGTTTTCTTATCCCGTTCATGTATTGTGATTATCATTATTTAGAAAATTATTGATGTAATAGGCCTGATCAATAGAAGTTTGATTACTTATACCTAGCCTTTGTTTTTTACAAAAAAGATGTTTGAAATAAAAAAAAATATATTCAATGTATATTTAAACTTGATGACACACCAAATGTACATTTTTGTAGTCTCTCGGTTCGTAAACTGTGCCAATTTTATCCTCCCAGTATATTTATGAATTATTTAGTCTATACATTTAAAAGGGCATGCACAATAAATTTCTTTAAAAACCATGGTCCATGCATTGTCAGAGTGCCTGATGTTTAGCAAGTCTGGATATATATTTGGCATATTTCAAAAAGTGAATTCTCAAAAGAAAAAAAAATCCATAGAAAATCTATGTATCAAAAATCTGAGACACGGTTTTGCAGCAGTTAAAAGGTTCTTCAAGATAAAGCAAACAGAACTCAGCTCCTTTAAATTTGTAAAAGTAATTTTCATTTTAAAAATATAAACCTTAAAACCAAATATTTTGTCAAATATGGAATTTAAGACATTTATACTTATAAGGAATAATATTGAAATTAGCATTAGCACACAATATAATCATTTTCCTTTCATTAGATACCTCATTTGTTATTGTATCTTTACTGATAACAAAGTACTGACATTTTCCTTCAAAAGACTGTTGTGCTACCTTAACACCTATTGATATTTGTTAAGAAACGGATAGGCCAAAAAAAATTTCACGACTTTTGTAGAAATTTGGATGAATACCAGAGCACAATAAATCTTTTGTTAGCTAATGGTAGTAGTTTAACTTTGAGGAAAATTTCGGATCCAATTATTTATTAGAAAAACAAACCAATTTACATATATTTACTGTCAAATAGAAACCGCCGACCAACAGTGTAATGGGTTACTATGAGCTTGCATGGTAGAATTCCATTTTTTCTTAGAAAATGTAGAATATTAAAATACAAACCGGAAGAAGTTATTTACTACTACAAATGGTTTCGTTTTAATGAAAATAATAATATTTTTTTTTTCAAGACCTTAACCGTCGTCAAAATAATAAATGAAAATGGTTATATTATCATTAGAAAACGAGTTCTTTTTTGTTTGTAAAGGAAACATAATTCTTTAATACTCCTGTTATTTGTGAAATTCAGTAAAGTTTAATTACAATCAGTTGCACACTTCATTAATTATTTTAATTATCACTTTATTATACATAACTTTATTCTAAACAGTATTACTGGAAAAATTCTCCAATTTTTAATTGTATTAAAAGAATGTAAAATATTTTTGCAATTAAAGTAAAGCTTTGAAGTTAATAACACAACGACAGTAGAATACCGAAGGAACAAAGAACAAGATTACATTAATAAATGTATATTGTAATTAAACAGTTCTATGGAAGCTATTATATTTACATGATTTTCTGTTGTTGACTGTATACTTTAACTTACAATGGTTAATATAGATATGGGTAGAACCATGACCCCATGGTCCATGTAAAATTGACTTTTTTAATAATTCAGATGGAGTATTTCATGAGTCTAAGTCTAGATTATTAAAAAAGCAGAAATACTGCAGGATATCTTATTACAATTATTGACATCATGTTAAATACAACGTTAAATTCAATCCACCAGTTCGTTAAACTCTTAAATATCCTTATTAACTTTATCTTTTTTTTCTATTTTTAAACTTCTGCTTTTCAATCTTTACTCTTTTCCCGTTTTTCTATTTTTCCATTACGAAGTCCTAATTGTAATGTATATATGTATTTATATCGGTCGTCATTTAGTGAACTGATTGCATAGAATTTTATTCAGGGAGGAGATAATTAAAATGTTTTCAATCCCTTTGGCTTTTTTGAAAATAAGATCGAATGTTGTCAAATCAAGTCAAACCTGGAAATTAAAAAAGATATTAATTTGCTAAACTAGCGGTTATGGTACATAACGTGAAACAAGTGTGGTAGAAAAGAAATCATTCCTCATAAATGGCAGTTTGAAGTATTGTAAAAATGATGTTTAAACGCTATCTACGTTTCCATACATGGGATTTAAAGTCGGGTTTTGTTCAAATACAATTCTGATTTTATTTTACTTTATTAAATATTTATTTATGTATATTTTTTTCAAAACAGTTTAATTTTTAACAATAAGTCACCTTAAGAAGGATGCGCTATTTTACCTTCGTTTATCACATAATTATTGATCTTGATTCACTCTGCACAAACCAAAATGAAAGGATATCATTTATTATACCTATTTTTTCAAACTTTAAATGCTTATATGTGATAAATTAAATAAAATGCAATGTGAAATGATTATGTTTATTTGCTTTCTCTGAACCGGCTACAAAAATTAAGGTCATAGAACATTTACGTAGGTTCTTGCACATTATCTTTGTTACAGTTTCAAATGAAAACTATTCTAAATAAAATGTTTAGGTTACAAATTGCAATTTCAATTGTAAAGTGTTACAAACGGTGTCGATGACAATGAGGGTCACCCGACCTCCTCGGGGCAAAACTACTCTACCATAGTAAATATTATCTCGAGTATCGTTAGAGATATGTTGATGTGTGGTACTTTTACCTGTTAAGTGATGTTAAGGGGTTATATGCGGAAGAAATATCTGCATGTAATACGGGAAAACAAAATCAGGAAATGAAAAACTCGTCTTCTTTTGGTAGTGGAGACGATAATATTTGTTTCATAATATTGAAAGAAAACACTTCAAAATACTGAAGTTCTGTCTCTGGGCAACATCTGATTTTCGTCAACTGAGTTTCTTTTATATTGAAATAAGGGCGACTTTGTGTAATTTTATTTTGATGCTCAAGCGGAAATTACAAATTTCTATCAAATTAATTGATATATTACTTGTGTTTATTAATTATTTCCATTCTCTCTCAAATATATTCATTTGCCGATGTATTTCATTCTCTCTTAAAATGACAAATTCTTCATTTACTTAAGTAGTGGTATATTTATCTTTTCGTTGCTTAAAAAAATTCATAAATATTGTGAAAATTGATTTAGATTAGAACTACCATATGATTTAAAATATTTTCGTTCGCTTATATATAAATTTAATAAACTGGTCATCAGCGACAATTGTGTACAATTCTTGAAGGAAAACCTGTATTCAACATCTTGCCATTACAAAGGAAAGACCATTATACATTACTAACTAATCGTACTGTTTGAAAATATTAGAAGTAAAGTCAAACCATAAGTACTAAAACAGATCTTTGGTTTAAATTCAAATAACCAAATACAGAAGCTACTGTCATTCATTTTCTGCATATAGGCATTTCGACAAATTATGTCTCATCAGAACAGATCAAACCAAAACATTTGGAAGTCCATTTACCTTAAACATGTTAAAGCTGATAGAGAACAAATAACCAAAAGAATCTAAATAGATAAGCCAAGATAAGGACAGAGTTATGCATGAGGGAGATACTCCTTACTTTTAAACAAAATTTAGATATTGCAGGTTTCAATACAATCGGTTTTCGGGTCAGCACCGAATCACCGACTACTGGGTTGGTGAATAACCTCAGGGACTAACAGTCCACCAGAAAAGGTATCGATCCAGTGGTAATAAATAACAAATACCAAAGCTACTGTCAATTCATTTTGTGCATATGCGCATTTCGACAAATAATGTCTCATTAGTGCAGATCAAACCAAATCATTTGGAGGTCCATTTACCGAAAACATGTTAAAGCTGATAGAGAACAAATAACCAAAAGGATCTCAATAGAAAAACTAAAATTCAGCTAAGGACAGAGCTATGCATTAGGGAGATACTCCTTTTTTCACAAAATTTTGTAAAATTTAGATATTGCAAGTTTCAATACAATCAGTTTTCGGGTCAACGCCGAAGCACTGACGACTGGGTTCGTGAATACCCTCTAGGACTAACAGTCCACCAGCAAAGGCATCGGTCCAGTGATAATAACAAAATACCGAAGCTACTGTCAATTCATTTTCTGCATATACGCATTACGACAGATTATGTCTCATCAGTGCAGATCAAACCAAAATTTGGAAGTCCATTTATCGAAAAACATGTAAAGGCTGATAGAGAACAAATAACCAAAAGGATCTAAATAGAAAAGCCAAAATTCAGCTATGCATGAGGGACATACTTCTTAGTTTTAAACAAAATTTTGTAAAATTGATATATTGCAAGTTTCAATACAATCGGTTTTTGGGTCAATTAAACGTTCTTTAATCGATTTAATCAATAGTTTACTAATCATGACTTTGTAATCCATTCCAAGTTGTGTTTATTTAATGTAAAAATGAAACAACATTTTTCTTAAAAGTAAAAGCAAATATAAGTTTGTCTTGTTACTGAAGAAGTTCCCTGTTTCTTTTTTAGCACCAGAACATATTGATTTTGATACATTTTCTTTCTTGTTCAGTTATATTGTAACCCGAGGCTTCTCTCTAGTGAAAACAGAAAAGAAACCCTATGTTGTATTTGAATTAGTATCAATCCCAACTACTGAAACCTTAAAATTTAGAATTAATCTTGATTCTACAAGCAACTGCGAGATAGAAGAATACTTACAAGTCGAATACAGACTTAGAAAACAAGTTTCTTATATGAAGATGATTATATATGGCATTAACTAAAAGATGATGATGTTGTTTATGATGGGTTCCGTGTTATTTAACGATCTCATTGGCTTGTGGCTCTATATTCTTGAGGTTTCTCTTCATGTAGCGTAGGATTAATTCGTATTTTCGTTACTAAAACAGAATTTTATAATTTAAACGTTGTCTAACTGAGTCATAATTAATTTTCTGCCAGTATTGTTGTCAATAAAGTTTTTAATGCCAAAAAAGATAAAACGCAATTTCTGTTTCTCAAATAAGGATAGACGTTTTTCAGTCAACGGTTTTTGTAATATCGGGTTCGAATTCAACCTGCATTGACTGACATACTTTATTAGAGCAGAAAAGAAAAACATCGATGAAATTTTACAATTGATCAACACCTCCTTCAACTTTAGTTAAATTGTTGGGACCGAAACTAAAGATGTGTGATAAAAATTGTAGTAAGGTTGTTAATTTTAATAAAGTTGTCCAAGAGCCTCACAATATTAATAACAATTTAATTATTTTAAATGTTTATCGAGTTGCAATTAATGACGAATTACATTAGAACTAAATTTACATCTCAGTACTACAGAAAAAGGACTACTTTAATCAGAAAAAAAATTTTTAATTCTAATAATTAGCACAACTATGGATAAAACAATATAAAAATATGTTTTGATATAATATATAAAATTTATATGTCTATCTAAACACTTAGGTTGAAAAGGTAACCAAATGATAATAAAAATTTAATACTTTTAAGTGATATTTTTTTTAATTTTTTACAGATTCGCTCTAATTAGCACAACTATGGATAAAACAATATAAAAATATGTTTTGATATAATATATAAAATTTATATGTCTATCTCAACACTTAGGTTGAAAAGGTAACCAAATGATAATAAAAATTTAATACTTTTAAGTGATATTTTTTTTATTTTTTACAGATTCGCTCGTTTCTAGGTACTAAAGATTCTTTTTATATTGAACTGTCTGAATGTATTTTCATAAAACACAAAATTGATGTAGTCTTTGAAATAATTACAAAAGCTAAAACCTATCAATCCTTTTAGCTTCCAAAGACAGATTTTTAAATCCCAAAAGTGTGCAGAAATTGCAACTAATTTGCAAGGTTTCTTGCAAACTGTGACTTAGAGAAAAAAGTAATTTTTATCCTGAGACATAATTTTGTATTGTGTCAACGGTGTCAGTATAATTTGTCAAAGAAATGTGTTTTCGGGTGATATATTTTTGCAGCTCTCACGTGTTCTGAAAAAGTTAATTATTAAGAAGCAAGGAAAATGACCACTGGTATTTATATTTTTGTATTTGTTAAAGTGACAACCACTGTTTACAGCCACGCCTATTTTTACACCAGCAGTTGTAAGCCCTGGAGCGATGTTTAGACGATGACCACTGCATTGTTATTTATGTTAACCAGTCAATGGTAGTGTAAGGAAATTGTATCAAATAAAAAGAGAATGCATACGATTTGTCAAGTCTACAATTAGACCGAGAATGTTCAATCGTTAGATCCTGTGAAGATAAAACAGTTACAATAGTATTTTCACTACAATAAAAAAATCCTAACAAGGATTCTACAGTTATACCAGAATATAGTATGACAATAGATATTTATATCAAGGACTTAACAATTATACCGGAATATAATATGTGCAGTCTCAACTTTTATTTCTCAAAATAACAGTATCAAAATATTTTGCTTGTACTTGGCTGATTGTTTGGGGTACTTTTGTAATTTTTCCCATATTTTGCAAATCGATACATTGGGAATTTTTCGAATATGAAATGAGGAATATAACATTTATTTCGAATTAAGGGTATCATTCAAAGGGCCTTTGCCGATTAAAACAAAATGTTGGGTGAGGTTAATACACATTTGTTTTAAATGCGCATATGCAGAAACTAGATTGATAGTAACGTCGGTATTATGTTATTTATTACCATTGGGCCGATGCCACTGTTAGTCCCTGAGGGTATTCATCAACTCAGTAGTCAGTACTTTGGTGCTGGTCCGAAAACCGATTTTATTTTAAAACTTGCAATACTAATATTTCAGCTTAATTTTTTTTTATTAAAACCTATGGAGTATCTCCTTCCTGCATAGCTCTGTCCTTAGCTGATTTTGGCTTTCCCTTTTTAGATCCTGATAATTTGTTCTCTTTCAGCTTTTACACATATTTCGGTTTATGGCTTTCCAAATGTTTTCAAAAGTAAGTTGGTACAGTTTTTGGCACGAATTGTACTCCTCTACTTACAGACTTGTTCTTATACGAGACTGCATTTCTTCAGGGACTGTTAAAGGCTCATACACCCTAAAGATGCTTTATCATCAAATCTCAATTAAAGATACATTGTTGATGTTCTTTCTATTAATAATGCAGCTTTTGCTAAATGGATCTCATAACTACATCCTACAGAATTAAAATTAATGGAAAGAACAGAAAAGGCTTTTTTAGGACTTGCAAATACACTGTTGTGAACCCGATCGGTGCAGAATTCGAGTTCACCGGTGTAGCGGAACCAAGATGGAGGACAAAGTCATTTGTAACGGGTAGGGTCATTTTTTTATCTCATAAACAAAAACAGTTAACCGAATTTCCTATCCGTTTGTTAATACTTACAGGTATATCATCAAAGTTGATAATTGTTGTACCCTTGTGTCCATCAGATATCATTTACTTTGAAGAAAACCTGTCAGAAAGAGGCCTTGCATTCCAACGCGGATTTGAAGCGTAAGATCGACTTTATTTTCCACATATTTCTTCACTGAAAATTTTGTCGGGACAATTGCATGAATGTATGGTAATTTGGTATCGGTCTTTCATTGGAAACACCAAAAATATGGTCCAGAATAATCATTTTGATGAGTTTCGAGGGACCTTGTTTTTGTTTGTATTCACGGTGTAGACTTGCGATAATTGATCAGTTTTTACCTGAAAAGTTAACTGTATAGATCAAATATCGCTATTGATTGAACAAAATCTGGAAACGGTTTAGATTATAAACAGGAAAATTTAAAATTCTCAGAAATTGGTATTTCAACGATGGTAGTGCATATTTACACTGAATCCCAGATGGTCTCATCAAAATGTGGAGACATCAAAAAGGTATTTTCAACTTTAGAGCATGTGTGACGAGATGTTCACAAAAAAGCAAGGATAAAATTGAGGTTTTGGGCTATTCCTATTTCGTAAAGAGGCATTAAACGACACATCAATCCAAATTTAAAAAAAAACAGCTTAAAAGTTGTAAAAATAAACGATCAAGTATCATTCCTTTTGATAAATAAAAAACAAGCTTAGTTAGAACTTATAAAAATAATTTAGATATACAAATGTTGTCCCGTCTATCCGTTTCTCTCGATAGTAGTGAACCTCTAGTATTTAAAACCAAGCATATTTTTTTTTGTATTTGGAATAATGCCCCGGACTAACGCCTTTTAATAAATAATAAATTACCCCTTACTTCTTGAAGCCCACTCTTAAATCAGGTATTCCCTGATCTTCAATGGCCTTGCAGATAAAACGTTTATTGAATTATCAAAATCAATTTGCACGATAACACTTCTTGATGTACGTAATAAATTATAGTAACAAGGTATTGAATATTCCTCACAAAAATTAAACCAGATAATGTCACCCTGACGTACACCCTTTTGCATTAAATTATTACGTTATTTAATTGACATATGACTGTTCAGACGAGTAAATTATATCGGGATTATTCGTTTTAACCTTACCTACAAGACAGAGAAAATTTAAGCCATATCAAACCTATTCATTAAATGAGTAGCAAATTCTTGCTCATACAAAAACCTGCTTGACTTATACAATTCTTTACCTGACATAAACTAAAATATTATATTCCTGATATTCATAAGTCTTTACGTAAAAATTTTCCAAACAATATGTTGGACATTGGTCCAAACTGTCATTAGTCAAAATAATTTCTACTGTACAGAAACGTTTTTGAATTTTAGAATTGGAAAATTTGAACGTCACAACAAGGAACACGTGTGGGAGAGAATAATCACCTTTTTTAAGCCCTGATCCTCCTCATGACAGAAAATTGTCAAATTTTATTGATGGTTCTGAAACTAAAATAGCACCTTTGGATGAACTATAAAACCATAACTTTCTGACATAATGCAATAATTTAGGTATGACTATTGTACTAGTTTGCGGATCAAGAGATGGGGTTTGGGTCGAAACCCCGTCCTTTATTCATGCAAAATTGATGAATATGGCACAATCCATCTGACACCCCTTTTTCTGGACTGGACAACGCCATTATGAGATTGTCATTCTTCTGAACGTTTTTTTGATTGGTCAAAACGTAATTTACTAAAACGATGAGTTTGCAAAATGTCGTTTACGAGAATAGAAGTTGAATTTCTGAATCGGTCTATTTTATTGGAAGGTACAAAAATACCAAATGTGCATCATTAACAGTAATTTTTTTTTAGATTTGGGTCTACCGTTACACTGATCATCACTTAAATCAAATAATTGATATTAAATAGTTATCACGCAGAAGATAGGTGATGAAAAATTACCCTTTCATGCAGGGCCAAAAATGTAAAGAAATAACACGCAACAAAGGAAAATCAAATTTTCACGATTTAAAAAGCCTTTAAAAAATCAAGAACCTTTTTTATTTCATACTTTAGGAGTGCTAATAGTATGACCAATATATCTACTGGTAAAACTGTTTTTTTTATTTGTTTTTAAAGTAACATTATTGAAATTTACATGGGAAAATGGCGTTCGTCAAGGAGATATGTTACATTAATCTATTTATATGGTAGTAATGTTTAAACCTCGATATATATCATCATTTCAATAAAATGAATTACATGTAAAAAGTGGTGTGCATATAGGAGATATTATGTACAAAATTTTAGATAGGAGGTCTGGGAAAATTTTATTGATAAATATTTTTTTTTATTCAGCCAGATTATTGTTAGAACTCAACCTTACTCTAAGCAATGACTAAAGAAAAAAAAAATCAGATTTTTATGAATCAGAGAAAAAAACGCTTCAATCTTTGTTAAAAATGCACAGAAACCGTTTACAAGGCATGAAAATCAAAATCAGCAAAGTGTATATGCTTTGTACCATTTGAGCAATGCGTTTTTAAAGTTGCAAGAAAACATTGATAGTGACAGTTATTGATGAATCTATTAGAATGTGTTAGTCAGTTTGTTTCCTTATATGGGAATGGTTTCCTGAAGTATCAAAGAAGAAGTGATGTATGAACCTTTTAGATAAAACCAACCAGTTGTATTTTCTAGATATACGTAGGACCATGCAAATTACAAATTTTACTATTATTGCCTCAACATTAATACCCTTTAACAGCACCACTTGACGAAATTGGCATACATATCTTCACTATCTTACAAAAAACAGAAGCTCTCAACCAGCGACAGGTCTCGACATATGACAAAAGGTCCCAGCTAAATCAAGGTTGTGGACATTGATATCTTACGCGCATGAATCGCTCTCATCTCGGCGCAGACAATGCGTCTGTTAATAGCATCCTATTCTCCTAAAATGTTCTTTTTACGGAACCCTCTTTTTAATCAATGAAATGACTGAAATTTAAGTAATATATACACGAAGTACACTTTTCACTGTGCCCGGAAATAAAGTTTTAATTTGCTCTTTTGCAAAGCAGAAAGCAGGAATTTTCAACAATTTCATATTGGAAGGAATAGCATTCTTAGATTTTTAACAAATGTCTAAAAATATACGTGATCGCCAAAAAACTTCCCTTGCACTTGTATGTAAATTAACATTTCGTGACACATGCTCTCAACCGAAAGTTGCAGATACCATTATGCTGTCTCTACATTTTGTTGAGACCAACGGGTTTACAAGGCGTGAAAATATGTTCTACCGTCATTGAAATGTCAATTTCAGTGCATTTTATAATTTTACTGGCTTAATCTAAGGGGACGACCATTTGATTCTGAGGGGGGGCTGCACATCCAAGAAAATAAATAATCTGACCTTAGATTTATTGGTACGATACGATTCTGGCCCGCAAAATTTTGAAAATAAATAATCTGGCTCGACCGAAACTGCCAGGTCCCCCTCAGAATCAAATGGTCGTCCCCTTAAGCCGTTTATTGTTTTTACGCTAAACCGTTTCCAGAATTTATTCAATCAACAGCGATTTCTTATCTACACAGTTAACTTTTCAGGTAAAAACTGATCAATTATCGCAAGTCTACACCGTGAATACAAACAAAAACAAGGTCCCTCGAAACTCATCAAAATGATTATTCTGGACCATATTTTTGGTGTTTCCACTGAAAGTACCATACATTCATGCAATTGTCCCGACAAAATTTTCAGTGAAGAAATATGTGGAAAATAAAGTCGATCTTACGCTTCAAATCGGCGTTGGAATGCAAGGCCTCTTTCTGACAGGTTTTCTTCAAAGTAAATGATATCTGTTGGACACAAGGGTACAACAATTATCAACTTTGATGATATACCTGTAAGTATTAACAAACGGACAGAAAATTCGGTTAAGCGTTTTTGTTTACGAGATAAAAATAAATGACCCTACCCGTTACAAATGACTTTGTCCTCCATCTTGGTTCCGCTACACCGGTGAACTCGAATTCTGCACCGATCGGGTTCACAACAGTGAAATATGACAAAAAAGGTCATCTCAGTACAAAAAAAATAGGATAAAAGGGATGAAATAAATTCCATAATTATCATTTTCCCTCAAATGGACAGTAATATTCCATCTGCTTACGGAGTCTCAAAGTTTATGTGAGAGCTATCATAGTTACGACACGTATCTCCGTGACCACCTTATTAATCAAGGCTTCAAAGAAATCCTTCTAATTTCTTTTATAGAAGTCAGTCCCGTATGGAAAAAAATAAAGTTTCCGTCCTTACTGTGATTCAAGATTCATTTACTGGGATGAACAATTCTTTTAATTCTCTACGACCTTTCAATAGCAATTGCCATTGAGCTGCAACCGAGCGCTATCATAATGGAAGGGGAAGTTCGGCGTGCAAGGGAATTCAAAATTCTAAAGGACAAAATTATGAGTGGATAGAATAACTAGCGAAAGAGCTTTTGATTGCCACAGGAAAAATGCATGAGATTTTGCCCTCTTCACGTACCCCACTAACTAATGAATTTGCTTCTAATTTCTTTTATAGAAGTCAGTCCCGTATGGAAAAAAATAAAGTTTCCGTCCTTACTGTGATTCAAGATTCATTTACTGGGATGAACAATTCTTTTAATTCTCTACGACCTTTCAATAGCAATTGCCATTGAGCTGCAACCGAGCGCTATCATAATGGAAGGGGAAGTTCGGCGTGCAAGGGAATTCAAAATTCTAAAGGACAAAATTATGAGTGGATGGAATAACTAGCGAAAGAGCTTTTGATTGCCACAGGAAAAATGCATGAGATTTTGCCCTCTTCACGTACCCCACTAACTAATGAATTTGCTTTTTATCGAGAAATATAGAAAATGTCTTTACGCTGCTCAAAACTAGGCATTATCAACACATTTTGTCTGCAAAGGACCGCGACCGTTATTTACGTATTATAACCTGACTTACTCACATTTACAGGGTATTCCCCTAACCATCTTGAGGAGTAGATGAAATCAGATCTTTAAACGGAGCCCTTGGACCAAATCCAGACGTAGATACTGAAAGTGGATACTTTGCTTTTTTTAATTAAAAAAATATGGAACATGTTTATACAATTTATTCATAGAAAATTTAGATGTGTAAATCTTTCAAGGAGTACAATTAATATCTATGTTTACATGTTGCGAATATTTATAACATATTCAAATCTTTATAGAGTTTGGTTCCTTTTATTGATTTCTTTGACATTTTATATAAAAACTGGACACTTTCAGGCCTCCCTTTATCTTAAGGAGGCTAACTCCTGGTGTTGATTATATCAAGGATATTTTGTTTTTTACCATGTATTTGTAGAGACTTTGTCTCATGTGCATTTACTCCATATCCCTTTATTCACCATTTGAAACCTATTTCAATTCATTAAGCATTGTAGACTAAATGAAATGGATATAAGAAATATACAGGTCCATGTGCTTTAACGGAGAAACAAGACATTAAAAAAATTTGGCAGGAAATGGATTTCTCTGGATTTTCCCTTTGTATAACATCAAGACTGTAATTTGTCTAAAAGCCAGGAATTTATATCAAGAATTTTAAGAAAACTTTTCAGGGGTCTTAATGTGAGCTATAGAAGATGGTCATCAAATGAACCGTGGGGTCCGTGTGCTTAATTCTTTAAGCCATTGAACTGGAGGAACCAGAGTAGTTCTGAAATCTTGACACAAATTCAAAAATTTGATGATTTGAGGATTATCCAAAGTGCAGGAAGCCGATCTATAAATAAACATGATGACACCGGAAATGTGCAATAATAGGCCTTGAGTGCTCGAAGGTTCAATCAACTAAATATACCTAGGTATATTTGGTATTTTGAAACCACTGGGGTTATCATAAAATATTTTATTGTTTTAGACTTTCGGAGCCTAAAGATGGCAATTGTACTGTATGTAACGGATGACTTAGAAGTTTTTTTCCATAATTTCTCACAGTAATTTGTACATCATATTTAACATACTTTTTTAATCCAAATTGTCACTTTCAGACGAGAAATCTGCATAAATGATTATTTATTAAAGCGTTGTCAAGTTTCTGGGTTTTATGCATTTCCAAATTATATCCCAGATTTTTCTTTTAGCATGCAAATGACATTAACATTTTATCGTAATGTCAGAAGACACAAATAGTATAGAATAGCTGTTTAAGCTTTAGCGTAACTTAAAATTAAAAACTACCAAAATTTTCTAATAAATTATTTTTCATCAATATCAGCAAATAACAGAATTCCGTTATATTCTTTTCATTTAAACTAAAATTTAAAGTTTCAAGCCTCTCTGGACAATAAGTATATTAGATTTAACATTCACGATATATTTCCTGAAAGGTACATATCTTTTACACCTAATGTAAGCTTTTCAGCATATATTTACAGCCTTGATGAAGAATTCCGGAGTGTGAAGGAACTAACCTATTACAAAGTAATGATTACAATAAACACCTAAAATGGCCGAAAATTGCAATCACATGCCACAATCCACAAGGGAACTGCTCCAGAAAAACACATTACAGACTAGAAAAGAAAACAAAAATAACGATAGGAACTCAGAAGAGCCGGACTTTGTACCGGCACTAGCAAAAGCTAAAGGTAGGATTAACCGGTTTATGGGTACCAAGACCTTCCCATTCTCTATCCCGTTTCCCTAAAGTATAATAAACATACGAATAAAACCCAATACAAGTTGACTACTAACTCTACTGCCACTTTCTTAAAAAAACAAAAGAATATGGCAAAACTTAATTTAGAAAGATTGGTCTAAGAGTGCTTGTACCTAAACTGCCGGCTATATAAACATCTATGACGGTGAAAATGTACAATGATAGTCCTTAGGAAAACACATATAACAACTAGTCAAACTTAAAAAAACTGATACATCAATGTCTTAAGATTTGGTAGAATCTGTGTTTTGGTTTCTATAACAAAATACTAATATGAAAGTGTATATTATGCAATTTGGGTATTCTTATATGATGACAGTTCTAAGTGCAAAAAAGATATTGAAAAGTCAGGAAGGTGTATGATAATACGAAACATGTATATTTCGTGAAACTTCGAGCAAGGTAGCCACATATTACTGACTATATTAACAGGATTGAAGTATAGATTTTTTTTCTTTCTTTCGGTTAGAAATATCATATATGCAGCATATTACAAGTAACACTAGAGGTTGTCGGAAAGGAAAGCTTTTCCCGCACTCCCTGTTTGACACAAAAACAGTTATACACCCCGGGCATAAATTTTCTCAATGTTTTTGAAATCAAAATATTGATAATTGTTATTTTTAATTAAAGAACTCTTGGATATATTGTTGTTAGGCAGAATTCCAAAAAATAAGCAGTCTTTGAGACTTTCAGGAAAATTTCCAAAATTGGAATAAAATATTTTTGAAATCCAATTGATGAAATTGCTTGTCCTAAACTACAGACTAAGATGTATTTTTTTCAGAATTTCTAACAGTATTATTACATCATACTCATCATTCTTTTATACGCCCGTCTAATGACGGACGTATTATGGTATACCAATGTCCGATTGTCCGTCCGTCCTTCTGTCCGTCCGTCTGTCCGTCCGTTTCATATGTCGTGCTCTAACTTGACAACCATTTGCCAATTCACTTCAAACTTTGTAGAGGTATTGGATATGATGGCCTCACAATCTGTATACTTTTTCATGAAATTTCGATTTTTCTTGCAGGAGTTCTGGGACTTTATTTGTCAATTTTAAGGCGATTTTTTACATGTCGCGCTCTAACTTGACAACCCTTAAGCCAATTTACTTCAAACTTTGTAGGGGTATTGAGTACGGTGACCACACGATCTGTATACTTTTTCGTGAAATTTGGATTTTTCTTGCAAGAGTTATGGGACTTAATTCGTCAATTTTAAGGCAATTTTTCACATGTCGCGCTCTAACTTGACAACCCTTTGGCCAATTCCTTTCAAACTTTGTAGAAGTATTGGGTATGATGGCTTAACGATCTGTATACTTTTTCGTGGAATTTTGATTTTTCTTGCAAGAGTTATGGAACTTTATTCGTCAATTTTAAGGCAATTTCTTACATGTCACGCTCTAACTTGCCAATCCTTTGGCAAATGTACTTCAAACTTTGTAGAGGTATGAAGTACGATGGCCACACGATCTGTATACTTTTTCGTTAAATTTTGATTTTTCTTGCAAGAGTTATGGGACTTTATTCATCAATTTTAAGGCAATTTTTTTACATGTCATGCTCTAACTTGACAACCCTTTAGCCAATTGTACTTCAAAATTTGTAGAGGTATTGGATATGATAGCCTCATGATCTGTCTACTTTTTCGTGAAATTTTCATTTTTCTTGCAAGAGTTATGGGACTTTGTTCGTCAATTTTAAGGCAATTTTTGACAAGTCACGCTCTGACTGATAAATACTTTGATCAGCTCACTTCAAACTTTGCAGATTAATTTCTTAAAGAAATATCAAGCTTAATTAGGCAGTTATAGGTGCTTCTGAATTGAGAACCCCTTACCTAAATCACTTAAAGCTTTGAAGGGTGACGACGGGCGTATCATGCGACTTGGTGCAGCTGTTTATTAAAAGATGCCTTAATCAAAATTGACACTTACAGACGAAAAATCTTCACATATTTAATATTTATTAAAACGTTGACAAATTTCTTGGTTTTACAATTTACAAATTATATCCCTTTAGCATGCTAATGACCTTAACATTTCATCTTAGTGTCAAAAGAAACAAATAATAGGTGTTGAAGCTTTGCTTTACTGTAACTTAATATTAAAAACTACCTAAATTTCTTCGTAAATTATTTTTCATCAATTTAAACCAACAACAGAATTTTGTTATATTCTTTTAATTTTCTTATCAATTAATTTTCTTAATAATTAGAATTAAAATTAAAAGTTTCTAGCTTCTCAATGTCAAACATTTTGGTAGAATTTGTGGTTTGGTTTCTTTAATAAATGATATGAAAAGTGCATTAAATCATTTGAGTATAAATTAATTTCAATTTTTACCTTGATTACAACCACCACTAAAACTTACCGTCATGAGATAGCTGAAATACCACTGAAAGTGACGTTAAACCCCACATCAGTGATGTCAAACCCCGGGTACTCCGGCTTCATCCACCACTAAAACTGACCGTCATGAGATAGCTGAAATACCACTGAAAGTGACGTTAAACCCATATTAATCAATCAATCAATCTTTTGACTGACGGTTCGGTTCTCACTTTATTTAATATTGTTAACAAAGATTTAGTTTACGACGATACTATAACTCAGTTTGCACAATTTTTTGCCCATCCAGTATGAATAGAATCAAAACATTCCGAGGACTCTAATACACACTGAGGGAAATTCAGGACCGAGTATATAAAGGGTTCCCATGTCCGGAAATATGGATTTGGTCGTCCCGGGAGAAAACCTTGAAAAGCTTTAAAATTTGGAATATGCGGGAAAAAGTCTTGAATTTCGTATCATCAGTCGCGGTTGTAAACAAATCATGTCTAGTTCATTTATTTAATGTATTTGCTGTTAAACCGGAAACGAGTAGAAAACATTTTCGAGATCTTTTATTGTGCTTTAGGTAAAGATAGTTTATCTTTAGGTGAACATATAACAAAAGAACGTCGAGGAATTTTATGGCGCCTAGGTGTAATACCTCATAGATTCCAATGTTAAATTACACATGTCTAAACTTTGTAAAACAAGATGGCGTAAACGAAAGCAACAATCGGAAAGAAGGAGCTATATCTGCCATATTGGACAATTCGATTCAATATTTTCACGCAGAGGTGTTTACAACTACGGAAGTAAAAATATGCACTACGGATTCATGTTGCATATATACGGTTTATTCATAAAACAGGAAATAAAGCTGATAAAACCGAAATTGGGCAATCATTGTTAAAGAAAAGCCTCCGATAGATAAACAATGTTCTTCAAGGCATACATTTGATATACTCTGGTCTCAGTAAAAACAATACTGTATTGTTCATCCCCAGGTAGTGGACAGGGAACGCTCAATCTATGGAGGGGTGGTAGTCATGGCATAATACGGAAAGCCTGAAGACAAACCATTCTAGACAAACTGTATTTGGAAACGTGAAGCCCTATGAAGTATAGAGACCCGTTCTATGTTTCTCGTGCAAGAGCATACCCACTGGGGGTCGTCTAGAAGGCTACATTTCCTGCCCCTACCCATTACTCCCATGTAATACTCGCTACTGCAGTTCACCATTCAAACTTCAAATCTCTCATCCTTTACTAATGCCTTATTTGAATTGACTAATTTGACCCCTTCTTTATTCCCCATTGAAGAGCAAGACTCGCTTTGGTTCGCATCGTACGCTTAATTTCCAGTCCCTACCCAAGTCTCCCATTTTCCAGTGGCACTGAGGTAGACAGTTCAGAATACGGACAACTTGACCGCGAACCATTGTAGACAACTGTGTGGAGAAACACCACGCACCGGGATGCAGTTTAGAGACCCATTCTATATTTTCCGAATAAGAGCAGACTATGTATTGGTCGTATGGGTGGCTTAATTTCCTGTCCCTACCCATTTCTCCGATTTTTCACTGGAAGCAGAAATGCTGGTTGGACTGTTAGTCCCCGATGGTATTCACCAGCCTTGTAGTCAGTACTTTGGTGCTGACCCGAAAGCCGATTCTATTTGGAACCTTACAATATCTAATCTTTAGTGAATTTTGTTGAAAATGGAGTATCTCCCTCATGCAAAGCTCTGTCCTTAGCTGATTTTGGCTTCACATTTAGAGCATATTGGTTATTTTTTCTTTATCAGTTTTTAAACATCTTTGAGTTTATGGTCTTCGAAACGTTTAGATTTTAACTGCACTGAACAGACATAACTTGTCGAAATGCGCATATGCAGAAATTAAATTCACAGTAACTTCGGTATTTAGTGATTAGTTCAGTCTTGAAAGAAAAATGTCCTTTGATTCCATAATCTTCGATATTGTACGTTTCCAACTTGAAACAGTATTTTTCAAGGAACGAGATGGGGTTCCTGAATAGAACTATACATGGTTGATAAGGGATTCAGAGGCAGTTCTGTGCTTTGTGTCTGTCTGGCGTCATTGTTTTTGTGTCTGGCGTCATTGTTTTCTGTGTTCTCGTTTTTGCCCTGTCTTTGGACTTCGATTTTTGTGAGTTTCGCCCCTTTGTTCCTTCGGTGTTCTTCTGCCGTTGTTTGCAATATTTTGGCTTAAAATGTTCCAATATTTTTTTAATAAAAGCTCTGTTTCCGATAATCTATGAATTATATCAACATCTTTCAGTAGATGTTTAAAGCACAATTTTATAAATGTATCAGAAAGAAATGGTGATTTTATCCCAATAAAAGAGTGAAGTGTATATTAGTTTTAGATACAAGTGGTAATATAATATTTTTAACAATACAAAAAGAAAGAAAAATGAAATATCTTCAACAGGAAAAAAAAATTTGAGTTACCACTCAGAATCTTCTGGACTGTGACACCACTATTACAGTGGTTCATCAGGGTTTGTCTCTTTCTATGCATTTGAAACATGTGATATCAAGGATTGATTGATTGATTAGTTAAAGTTTAACGTCCTATGAGAAATATTTTAGCTATATCAGGACAAGAACAAGTTAATCATTTTAAAACAATTGTAAGTAAAAGAAGAAAGAAATAAAGGTTGAAGGGACAACCGGGGCAACAAAGTTTGATTTCCACTGGAAAAGGAAAGAACGGGTAGAACAGGAAATTTAGCCTTCTATAAGAGACCCAGTGACTCTGCTCTACTAAGAAAAATATAATAATAAAATTCAAATCAAAATTCATATATTATACTTTATACAATGAAGGAGTCTTTATACTGCATAGAACGTGGATTTTCTCCACACAGTTCGGTTACAATGGTTCGTGGTCAGTCTTTCCGTATTATGACTACCCTGCATAGAAAGGGCATACCGCTATCCACTAGCTAGGGATGCGCCCGGCACTTCTGTAGCCTGACCCCTGAAAACAGATTCAGGTGCCGGGTGATATCAAGGAACTTGATTTTTAAACACATGTTTCATGTTTATTCAATACCCTACAATGTCCTAATTGATACCCAGATTGGTACATCTCCACAAGACCATGGCTCGCATTGTAATCTCAATGAAATTCAGCAAACGCCGAGAACATCAGCGGAAAATTCCACATAAATCTAAATGGTGTCAAAAGTTAACAAAATCCTTGAAAAGACCTTGAATAGTCCATGAATTTCATCAGCAAAAAAACTGTGAGAAATCTGTTTATAACAATGTTTACCTTAAAAATGACACAATTAGCTAAGGGCTAGCTTCGCAGTAGGTTTTGTAGATTCAGTTTTAAATTTTATTTAACTTATCAATGAAAGGATATGTAGTAAATGAACATAAGACAAAGTCTCTACTAATATTATTTGCTATGTTATGCACTTTATATATAAGTAGTAAATCAAACCACAAATGTTGTTTGCAAGAATTAAATAAATAGTTTTTGACTAAAGGAAAACACTTTCTGATGCCATACAGTGAAACCTATCAACTAGCAAGAACATAATTCTATTAAAATTGTAGTCAAACAATTGATCAAAATCACTATCCATCAATTTAGCAAAACTAAAGCAACGACTTTCCAACGAAATTCTCTGGTTGATAAATAAATACCGAAGTTCCTGTGAATTTAATTTCTGCATATGCGCATTTCGACAACTTATGTCTAGGTAGGATTCAAAAGTATAATTGTCGTTTGATAGTTTTAGCAAAATTATAAAAATTAGAATATTTTACAATACATTTCATGAAATTGTTGGAATGGAAACGAATTCTTGAAGAATTGTTGCCAATTAGAATTTCAAAAAAATGAAAACGAAAGCAAAATACCAAAGGTGTGCTCTGGGATTTTCAGGAAATGTACTGAATTTGAATCTATATCTTAGATTATGTTTGATATCATCTCTGATATTTCGGGAAACTAAGAGGAAGTTTGATTGATTGATTGATAGATTAATTAGAATTTAAAGACAGTGGACAATATTTCAGCTATATCAGGACGAAAACAAGTTAATTAATTCAAAAGATGATGAAGGGCGCTCCAAACCTCCACTTCCATTGCGGTAGTGTCTGGCAGCAATTCCACAGTAATTGCTATTGAAAGGTCCAAGACAGTGTAAAGAATGTTCACGCCAGTACGAAGCAAAAAAATTATATTCTGATTTTTAAAAATGTGCAACTTTATAAAGGAATAAAATCATAAAATAGATTGTTTCTGAATATTCATGCTCGAGGTCCAGTAGTACAAAGAGAATTTTTTTTCAAAGAACTGTCGTTTTTTACACGAACTGATTTGCATAAGGACAATTACGTGAATGTCTAGTGTGTTGTGGTTGCCTCATCGAAAATGTCCACTTACTCGGCAATCTTTTCAATTGTTGACACTCTTCATGTTCGACAAAACGGTCATCCAATTTTTCACATTCGTCCACATAGATCGTCTTGCAGCGTTTGCAACCAACGGCATTACGTTATCAGTAGTGCAGGTGAAACAATTTTCAGTTAGCCGTCGTTAATTTCCAAAGAAAAAGAACAAGTCAGACAGCGACATTATCTTGTTTTCTTGTACTTACAGGGAGTAGAAGGCCATAAGGCCAGAAAATATCGTCTAGTCATCCTTTTTATTTTGTCCATATTTCATTTGAACTTGTATAATGTCTTTATGACTTTAAATGAAACACTGAAATAGTATCCGTGAAATATCTTCCTTTGCAACACCAGGTAACAACCGGAAAGAATTTGAAGGTGCATAGACTTCCCACTCGGAAAGAATGCATATGTAATGTAATTTAAATAATCGGCATTTTAACCCAATATTGTGTTAAGTGGATCTTCTTTTTATTTTGACCAAAGTCTGAATACAGATCGTTTTTAACTTATCATTATTTATTTATGTGCTTTTTTATGTTAACCCTCTGTGACATTTCGTCAGAATAAAATTTCAAACATGGTCTAAATTTTATGACCTGTGCATTCTTCGTGAGGTTTCTTTAAGGAACCAATTCAATGAAAATGGGAAGTTAACAAATAATAAAAAATACCAAAGTTACTGTAAATTTAGTTTCTGCATACGGCCATTTCTATAACTGATGTCTTTTCAGTGCTAATAAAATCTTAACATTTTGGAGACCATAAACTCAAAGATGTTTTTAAATTGATAGAGAACAAATAACCAAATATGATAAATAGCTCCAAAACAATCTCATATTTTATTGAATTTTACTATATTTCAAATACTGCAATACACTTGTACAAAAATCTTTAATTCAAACAAAGTAACAATATCAAAATAAAATATTTTCCTTTAATACGAGTAATAATCACCAGGCAGCTAAAATATAAATATGATTGCTAATTCAATTTTTACCCACTAATAATTTTGAAAAATGGATCCTTTTATATTTTTGTATGATGCATAATTATACATTCAATATTAATTAACTCCAATTTTGCGTTTTGAGAGTAGCAAGATTTTTTAAACAATTATGTCTCTGCAATAAAACAACGATTGTGCATCTCCCATATATCTGTGTCATACAGCAATTGCTGCGTCACAGGATACAAAATAATTAAAATGTTCAAAAAGTGCAAATGTAACCAATTTATTCCATTTTATTTATGTTTCTATGTAATAGCCTTTTTGTTTATTTGAACAGGTTCTTCAAAGGGGACAATTTCTTGGTCTGGTAATTTACCTAGTTGATTTTTGATAGAGTGCTTTGCAAATGATGTGTGTAGGATTACAGAGTCCAACCTGAAAAAATGTAGACATGGTTTTCTTCTTGTTTGTTTTTAATTGAGCTGTTTGTGACAAATTTTTGAAAAGTGAAATTTTGAAATGTACTTGCCTTTTGGAGTGGCTAGACAAGGATTTTAAGCCCTATTTTGTTTATGGTCAAGGCTCATGTTGTTGACCATTAAATATTTTTAACTACATGTTTTCATTTTGTTAATAACCACATTGGTATAACAACTATATTCAATATCATTCTATTAAAATGACACCAAACAGTATTATGTTGCTAATCTGGTTGTTAAATTTATCCTGTAGTTGACACGCGCAGCTCGCAATCAGATTATCCAAGCAGACGACCGATAGAACACGTGCGTTTCCATAGTTGTTGAAGTTTATAATTGGTATCCGTTATATGCGGACATTTATAATTAGCTTTCTATGATCTTAATAAACAATTGTGTTTTTTGCTACCAAAATTCATGGTAAATCGTACAGATAAAAGTAACTCCACTATGTTGACGCCCTCGCACAATTTTAACCAATGGCATATTTCTTTTCATTATAATAATTAATTTGCTCAATCAATGTTTTAAATACGTATATTTCGGTCAATAAGTTTTATACTATTCTTTTTCAACAAAGCGAGTGATTTTTACTTTCAATTTCAAAAATTAATACACTAAAGGTAGGTTTTATTCACTTTTATTTGTAGTAAATAATTCAAATTTGAATGTTTGAGATTTTTTATTCTGCTATCTTGGTTAATATGAAATTTTCAAGCCAAAATATATGAATCATCGTTGACTGATTCTGATATTACAATAAGATTCTTCAAAATGAAAAGACGAAAACTATTGTATATGAAAATAAAATAATAAAGTAAAGAATTTTCTAAACAAATATAAAATATATAAACGGTGGATAAATGAATAATAATATTTAATTACACAAGATAATAAGGAGAGACATTATAGCCGCAATGCTGAAGAATTGTCATATGCCACAATCTAATAAATGTAAAAAGATATATAACTACCTACCTTAGACATCTTAATCAACCAAGATAAAACAGTAACATTATCTTAAGAAAATCTTTCCAAAATCAGTTTGGCCACTAGAAACATCATGACAAATTCGATGGCAGTTACTTTTGGGCATGATATTTTATATATTTTTTTATTTAATTACTTACCTGGCTATTTTTTTCAGCAGTTACTTCAATATCTTACATTTGCTTCCTTTTACAAAATACTTTACCGCAAATTCTAAAATGCCTCGCTTTCATTTCATTTAAAAATATATAATTATTTGAATCGTTTTAACACTTCGAAAAATTTTGAACAAATTCTCTGTACTTAACACACGTATAATTAGGTGTTTTTGTAAGTTTTTTATAAGCTCTTTTACATTTCACTGTTTTATTTATTATTTCTCAAATATTTGAAAATAATAATCTACATCAATTAACCATAAGTAAGAATGGCACACGTGGGACTTCAAATTACTACTAATTCCATATATTCTGAATTTGCCAAAATAATGAACGAACCTACTTCTGTTGATTGTTATATTGTTAATGAGAATCGCACAAATATCAAGATAAAAGCTTTATCAGTGACGAATCTTAATATCTATATATAAACACAAGAACATTATTATTAAACGTATGAATAAATGCATCAATGAAACAAATTATTTTCTTTTTCTAGATTTATGACAGTTTTAAGCTTCATCAATTAGACTGCCAATGTTTTCTTGCTCTTTTTGCTTCTTTTGTTGTCCTAACTTTTCAAATGCTACTGTAGTTTTTGTCGATGAGATTGTTCACATTTTCCTGTTAATATTCACTTTATACAAGGGAAGAAAAAAATGTGCAAAGTTTTGTGAAAATACGCACATGAAAAATAAATAGATTTAATAAATAAAAAAATTAAAATGATACAATCACAGCTTTTTGTGCCCCTGCGACGAATAGTCAAAGGGCATTTTGTTTTGTCCCTGTCCGACCGTCTTCCGCCCGTCCGTCCGCAAGGGTTCATCCTTCGACATAAGTTGTCGAAATGCGCCTATGCAGAATTTAACTTCGGTATTTAGTTATTTGTTAACACTGGGTCGATGCCACTGCTGGTTGGACTGTTAGTCCCCGAGGGTACTCACCAGCCCAGTAGTCAGTACTTTGGTGCTGACCCGAAAGCCGATTCTATTTGGAACCTTACAGTATCTAAAGTCTTGTATATATTTTGTTGAAAACTAAGGAGTATCTCTCTCTTGCAAAGCTCTGTCCTTAGCTGATTTTGGCTTTACATTTAGATTATATTGGTTAATTGTTCTCTCTCAGTTTTTAAACATCTTTGAGTTTATGGTCTTCCAAACGTTAAGATTTTATCTGCACTGAAGAGACGTAAATTGTCGAAATACGCATACGCAGAATTTAAATTCACAGTCACTTCGGTATTTAGTTATTTGTTACCACTGGGTTGATGCCACTGCTGGTTGGACTGTTAGTCCATGAGGGTATTCACCAGCCCAGTAGTCAGTACTTTGGTGCTGACCCGAAAGCCGATTCCATTTGGAACCTTACAATATCTAAAGTCTTGTAAATTTTGTTGAAAACTAAGGAGTATCTCCCTCTTGCAAAGCTCGGTCCTTAGCTGATTTTGGCTTTACATTTAGATCATATTGGTTAATTGTTCTCTATCAGTTTTTAAACATCTTTGAGTTTATGGTCTTCCAAATGTTTAGATTTTATCTGCACTGAAGAGACATAAATTGTCGAAATGCGCATATGCAGAATTTAAATTCACAGTAACTTCGGTATTTAGTTACTTCAACAGTAGTATGCTAGAAAGTTCTTATTTTGCAGACCATGTGTACACATATTGAAAATGTGTATGTGACAAGGATGTTGAATTTTGTGCATTTTTCTGAAAATATATATATTGTTGATCTAAGTCGTTTTTGTGATACAGGGTACATAATTTGTCCGCGCAATTTCTACAGCTTTGATGCTAGGAATTTTTTAGTTTGCAGACAATTTGTACCTATAAGATGTGCATAGAATGATTTTGATTTTGGTGCATTTTTATTAAAAATATACATTTGTTGAACTTAGTCTTTTTGTGTGTGGTTTAGTAATACAGGCAACATGGTTTGTCTGTTCAACTCCCTATAGTAACATGAGTTTAGCGAAGGCATGATAAGTGTCTTACAGAGACAAATATCATTATTAAGAAATCAAAATTTGATTCAAACTTGCGCCGGGCATGTCATCCTCTAGTGTTTTATTTCTAACACCTTTATTATTTCTTATCTGGTCACTATTCATCACAAGGGTATTCATCGGCTTGTTGTCGTGTACTTCAGAACTGACCAGAAAAGATAACAGGACCATGAACAATACTTTTAGATTGGGAAATGTATTGAGATTGGGAAATGTATTACCCTCGGACCTTCTTTCGTTACAGTTTTACATGATGTTAAGAGTCTATTTGTACTGACGAAACAAGTAGCAAAAAAGAGAATTGACTGTTATATATCCGTACTCCTTTATATGTCTGTAACCTAGATAATATTCAATTTTCGGCACTAGCTCTTAATGGACGATACTGCATTGAAAATATGGCACAAAACACCGATTAATTTCAAATAGTAACATTTTGCGTTATCTAACGCATTTTTGTATTTCGTTGGGACATGTCACGCAGATTCGAGTAAATCCAAAGTCATTTAGTTCTCGAGTTGGCATGTCGGATTCAATTTTCTGGTATTTAAAAAAACCCAAAAAGTAATTTCATGTCGAGACAAAAAAAAAATCCTGAATTAGCATCGTCTACTAAAGTTAAAAATTTGCATACAAATTTTAATTTCATGGGTTGAATTTCTAAATACGCTTTTGGCAGTAAGTCCTACCTTTCAAAACAATGTCCATTCATTCAGTTATCAGTAAACGGTACACTATGCATGCAGTGCAGTAATTGTAAGTTCTTTGTATTTCAAAGTTAAGTTAGTGATCTGGGTCCATATAAAAGGTTAGGAAGCTTACAAAAGACAACATAAAAATTTGTGTCACTTAAGTGTCGCCTCATATATAGATGGCGAAATGTGCTCGGCTCGAGTCCATGTGAACGCGGTTAATTATCGGTCGGCCTAATCTTACTGCTGACTGGAGTGACATTTTTTCTGCGAACTGGGGTGACATGTATTTCTGCTGACTGTTCTATTCCTCGATAGCACCTTTCAAAACAATGTCCATTCATTCAGTTATCAGTAAACGGTACACTATGCATGCAGTGCAGTAATTGTAAGTTCTTTGTATTTCAAAGTTAAGTTAGTGATCTGGGTCCATATAAAAGGTTAGGAAGCTTACAAAAGACAACATAAAAATTTGTGTCACTTAAGTGTCGCCTCAAATGTGCTCGGCTCGAGTCCATGTGAACGCGGTTAATTATCGGTCGGCCTTATCTTACTGCTGACTGGAGTGACATTTTTTCTGCGAACTGGGGTGACATGTATTTCTGCTGACTGTTCTATTCCTCGATAGCACATAAAAATAACACGAGAAGAGACAAATCACCATTATGACCATTTTCATAAATAATTGTTTGCTCTTTTCAAACTATTTTAGTGATTTTGTTCATTTTTTAAATGATTATTTTTTATGACTAGTTATGGAGTCTAATTGTTTCGTGATAAAATAATCAACTATTAGCATTCAAAATGGTTATGGATGTATTCCTAGTCTTAATTCAAATTAAAGAATATCATATCATATTTTTGAATAAAATAAACTTTGATTAAATTTTAACAATTTCTAACAGAAACAGTGTATTTTTACAGTTCTAAATACCCCACTTCAAATAAAGGTATAAAAAAGCAGAACAGTTAATTGTTCTGCATTTTTAAAAATGTTCCGTCATAGCAAAAACGTTCATATTATTTAGAAACTGATAACTGACTAAACTATCAAGTCCTATAAAACTTGGACAATAATTAGAATCATATCATATACCCACAAAAACTAAATAGAACTTACAATAATTCTAAATACTGCCTTTTTCTGGATCTAACTATAATTTTTTACTTTTGTAAGATAAAAATTAAAATAATTGATAAAAGGGATGATTTAGATTTCACTATTACTAACTTCCATTTTCATGAAGGCGACGTTCTCATCCTACGGGGTGTATATATCTCAACTGGTACGATTCGTACGCGTTTGTTCTACACTTGGCGATTTTAATGATCACAGCCCAACTTTTACAACAAGGTTACAGATTTCATAAATTGTTGAATACATTTAAGAAGTTTTATAATAGATATGAACATTTGATATCTAAATATGGCGTTACTCGCAAACAGCTTATAACTAAGGGCATTTCTAATCCTCATTTTTACAGAAATGTTGTTAAAAATGCCAGAAATTGATTAAAAATCAAGAAAACTGGGATTTACCTTACATTCTTTACATAATAGGGGATATCGACAAGGTATTCTGCTTGAATCTGTAAATAAGCTTTGAGAACTAGTAACCTAAAATTTAAACACATACTGGCCTCTCATTGATACTGCCGAAGTGTACTGAAATATATAATGATTCTTTACCAAACCAGTCGGGAAGTTTTGACTTTTACTTTTCTTCCGTAGTGTGACAGTGTTTTACCAGCAGACTAGACTCCTCAAGGTAGCCGGCAGATTAGCGGCCAACACCTTGACCAATCTTTCAAAATAACGTATTCTCATTTTCTATCCTTTCAAGATTGTGGTCATGGATTAAGTAAAATAAAAGGGACAACAAGAAACACCTACAATACCTAAAACCTACATTATAATTACATGCCACAATCTGCTAGGGAACTACACAGGAAATCACAAATAAGACAAAAGACAAACGTAAACAACGATAGGAACTCGGGACAGCCGGACTTGGTACCGGCACTAGCAAAAGCCAGCGGTAGGGTTAAACCGGTTTATGGGTACAACGATAGGAACTCGGGACAGCCGGACTTGGTACCGGCACTAGCAAAAGCCAGCGGTAGGGTTAAACCGGTTTATGGGTACCCAAACCTCTCCTTTATCTGTCCCGTTTCCCTATAGTATAGTAAACATAGTATAGTTAAGTATAGTAAACATAGTATAGTAAACAGTAGTCTGCATGTATTGGGTTTTATTCGTATGTTTATTATACTATAGGGAAACTCGACAAAGAAAGGAGAGGTTTGGGTACCCAATAACCAGTTTAACCCTACCGCTAGCTATTGCCAGTGCCGCTGCCAGGTCCTTTCTGTCCCGAGTTCCTTTCTCTTATTTGTGTTTTTCCCGTGTAGTTCCTTGGCATATTGAAGCAAGTAATTGTAATTTTCAGTCATTTTAGATGTTTCCTGATTTCTCCATTTTTATTTCGTTTATACATCTTTCCGGCAGACCTGTTTACTTATTTTAGCACAAAAGGGTAGTCCGCGTAGTTTATGCTTTGAAATTTTAGTTTTACCATGTGTATATAAGAGGCAAACAAACGCTGCGTACTTTAATTTTTTGGACCCTACACAAGTGTGTCGAGTCTAATTTTGGTCAATCGATGAAATAAAACATATAATTCTTTTAAATGCATTAATTGATTGATAAGTCAAGAGTTTTACGTTCAGAGAGCAGTATTGATTAGTCGGAGTTTTACGTCCAGAGAGCAGTATTGATTAGTCGGAGTTTTACGTCCAGAGAGCAGTATTGATTAGTCAGAGTTTTACGTCCAGTGAGCAGTGTTTCAGAGCGTTTCGATTACCACTTGAAAATAGGAGAGATGTGTAGGGGCAGGAAATTTGGCCTTCATAACAAACCCCGGCTTAACGATAAATATAGAAGGGGTCTTACTACTGCGTAGGACGTGACGTTTTGCCACATTGACTGATAGGAGTACAGTAAGCACTATTTCAGCTATACAAGGACGAAATTGGTTAACCATTTCAAAATTAAGGGCCACGCTTTGCGCAGCATGTCGACCACTGAAATTTGAAGAAGTGTAATTTAAAATGAAAATGGACACCATAAAGGGCTTGACAGAGAAATTAGTTGAACACAATAAAGACATGGTAATAAGCTAGGGAAAATGAAAATAAGCCATTTTGATCACTTACAGCTTGGAAAAAGTCGGAACAACGCACACACAGTTGACTCACAATTGAAGCTTAAATCAAAGAAAAAATCCCATTAAAAGCTGATGAATAGTAAAAACTTCGGGTAATTTGCACATTTGCAAAACTGGCCCCGTCAGCAGGCCCCTTTTGTGGTGGAAGACGTAAAAGCTCAGCCAAATCCGTTAGCATACTACTGAAAGCTTATATCAAGAGGAATTCAAAATAGAAACCCCACTAAAATTCCATAAAAAAATTACATATTTTGAAAAATTGAAATTTCAGCCTCTCTGACCCTTAAAGTTCGGAAGCGGTAAGAAATACGTTAAATCTGATGGCATACTACTGAAAGCTTACAACAAGAGGAATCAAAATTAAAAAAACTCATCGAAATCCGATTAAAAATAAAGATACTAGCTAATCTGCACATTTGCAATTGTTGCCCCTCATAGCTCGGAAAGGAAACCAGTTATCAAACCTGATGGTGAGCAGTATGTTGATATTTAATTAGGAATTCATTGCAAAAAACTACATCAATATCGGACTTAAAATGAAAGTTAGATTCTTTAAGATTTGCCCTTTTCGGGCCCCATTTACCTCATGAACGGTCCATGCTATATAAAATCCTTTTGAAGCCGCTGATTGGAAATTTCCCAAGGAGCACACTGAAAGAAACAACATCAAAATTCGATACATAATAAATATTTTACAGCCAAATATATGAAAACACCTAATTTTCCTCTTTTTTGGCTCTCTTTTAAAAAAAGGGACAGGATCACAATACCCAAAACTAAGTCAGGGCTTTCTTTTGTTCTTAGGAACATTGTGTTAAAATTTCATTACGATTTAATAACTTTAACTTAAGTTATAGACCAAGAACAAAAATGTCTACAGACAACGACGACAGCACCATTTCTTTATACGAATTCAATTTTTTTGCGGTCGTACAAAAAAAAAATTACATAAAGGTGAAATGGCAACGAGTTTTGATTGCCACCGGAAAATTTGAGAAATGGGTAGGGACGGGAAATTTATACTTCTTAACAACCCCCAGTGAGTCGCCACTTAGTAAGAAGTATAAAATGGGTCACCAGCTGGAGACACAACAGGCTGATCTGTAGCCGGAGCTCCAAAAATCCGTTTCGGGTGCCTTGAAGTGCGTTTATTTTCGTGTTTTTAAATCTACTTCATCAGATTGATTAATTGATTAGTAATGAGTTTAACGTCCATTGAGCAATGCCAGCATGTCAGCTATATCAGAAGGAAAACAAAGTGAATTCAAAAAATTATAAGTAAAATAAGAAAGAATTCAAAGTTGAAGGACAAGTTTTGATCGTCACTGAGAAATGGGTAGGGGCAGGAAATTTAGCCTTCTGGTCTGCTCTTGTAACGAAATATAGAATAGTCTGTTTTTATACTGCATGCGGCGTGGTGTTTCTCTACACATTTTGTCTACAATGGTTCGTGGTCAGGCTTTCCGTATTATGACCAGACTACCCAGAATACAACGGGCATTCCCCTGACGTGCCCAGCAGCTCTGTACAATTTTACTTCATTACTTGCAACCAGTTTGCATACTCTGTATAAATTAAGGCACCCTACAGCCATGTGTGTGCCTCGAACTGGTGGTATCACCTGGTCGCTTATGGTAACTGAATCGGTTTTCAGGGACCGTTGGGGGCTCTCTACAGAGCTGCCAGGCGCTTCCCTGGAATGTTGGATAGGGCAATGCCTTGTCTATGCGGTATAGTCAGGTCATAAAACGGAAAGAATGGCCTCAAACCATTGAAGAGAAACTGCGTGGAGAAACGCAACGCCCTACGGAGTCTAAATATTCCCTATGTATTTCTCGTACAAGAGCAGACTTACCGGAAGTCTCATAGAAGACTAAATTTCCTGCCCCTACCCATTTTTTTCGTTTTTAAGTGGCAATCAAGACTCTTGTCCCATTCATCAATATATCTTTCTTCATTTTAATTGATCTCGTCTTGATATAGCTGAAATATTGCTTACTGGACATAAAACTCTTTCATGTGGATATTGATGGTAATTTTGATTTTCAGAATGTTACAGCAGAGCGAGTTGAAAAAATTATATAAATACAATTAATGTTAAAAAAGTTACTGGTGCAGATAATATTCCTGCCAAAGTAGTGAGACAGTGTAAGGTCAATGTATCTCAGCAGTTGTCATCGTTGATAAATTTATCTGTTAATACTGGTGTATTTCCAGACTCTTTGAAGGTAGCTCAGGTAACCCCCATTCATAAGAAAAATGATCCCCTGAATAAATCAAATTACAGGCCCGTTAGTGTACTACCCATTTTTTCAAAAGTATATGAAAAGGTAATTGAAATTCAGTTATCTGATTATTTTGATAAAATTTTCAACACTTACTTATGTGCTTTTAGACGTGGCCATGGATGTCAGACCACACTGCTCAGACTTCTGGAAGACTGGCGTGAAGCCCTTGATAAAAATTACTATGTAGTTGCAGTTTTGATGGATCTTTCAAAGGCATTTGACTGCCTACCTCATGACATATTGCTTGACAAATTGTCAGCATATGGTTTATCATCTCATTCGGTCTCCCTTTTGAAATCTTACTTGTCAAATAGAAAACAACAAATTAAAGTTAACAGAGTACTGAGTTGTTGGGCTGACATCCATAAAGGAGTGCCCCAAGGATCTATCCTGGGCCCCCTCTTATTTAATGTATTTATTAATGACATATTTCACTTTATTTCTGATAGCTCCTTGTATAATTATGCAGATGACAACACCTTGTCATTCTGTAATCCAGATTTTGATGTACTTATTTCTACTTTGGAGACTGATTCAAATCACTTAATCGAATGGTTTAAAATAAATAAGATGCAGGCTAACCCTGATAAATTTCAGGTCTTAGCTGTGGGTAAAAAAACTTATGAGAGGGATCCATCCATTCATATTCGGAACTTTGATCTTACATGTGAAAGTACTGTGAAACTACTTGGTATTGATAGTGATTATCAACTAAATTTTGATACTCATATTAGTACAATTTGCAGGAAGGCATCACAACAACTAAATATTCTCAAACGTTTAGGTTCTTATTTGAACAGATTAAATAAGTTAACTATCTTTCATACCTTTATACTTAGTAATTTTAATTTTTGCCCTTTGGCCTGGCATTTCTGTACAGATAGAAATTCCCAAAAAATAGAAAAAGTGCAGGAAAGAGCACTCCGTTTTTGTTTACGAAGATTATCATAGTTCTTATGAGGTATTACTACAAAAAGCTAAGGTGCCTTCCTTGCAGATTAGAAGAATGAGAACCATAGCTTTGGAAACATATAAAATAATTAACAAACTTGCACCTGTCTGTCTTCATGATCTTGTCCATATGAAAAATTCAAATTATTTTTTCAGATACAGTAACGTACTGGATATTCCACAGATAAAATCTACACGGTATGGTAAAAAATCTTTTAAATTTGCTGCACCTACATTGTGGAACAGCCTCCCAGACCATTTCAGGACTGAAAACAGCTTTTCGCAATTTAAGAGTCTGTTGCAGTCTTGGAATGGGTCCAAATGCCGCTGTTCTGCATGTAGGTGATTGAAATTCTGCTTCTGGCTTGCTTATTTTTTATTATTTTTATTATTCTTATCTTTTCGTTTAAATTTGCAATTTTTTAGCTTCGATTTAAAATTTTTTATGCTTTAATTTTTAGTTAACAGTTCAGCTTTTTACTGATTATGTTGGTGTATCTTAAATGTTCAGTATATTTTACTGCTGCTTCAACTTTTGTTTGGTACATCTGTATGTGAAGTTTGAACAGGAGCCCAAAGAGGCGCTTGCCACGTGGGTCCTTGTTCAAGTCTATATACAGGCCTTTTGCTTTTTTGCTTTTTGCTTGCATGTCTTAGCTTATTTTAGTTTTAAATTTTGCATGTGACTTGTGTTGTTTTATTGTTAATGTATATTCGGTAAAAAGCTCTTCAGAGCTTATGTTATATTGTTTATAAATGTACCGAATCAAAATAAAGTTTTCTTATCTTATCTTTAGTTATCTTATCTACGCAATCAATCAATTTTATAAGGGCACTTCGGCAGCCTCTGCAAAGCGCCAACAGGACCATTGCATGAGTTTCGAAGTTCTTTGGGGGGGGGGGGGGGGTCCTTCACATATATTGCACAATCAGGAAGGGTCCGAAACCAGATGAAGAAATTTTTCAACTAAAAATACTTTTCTCAACCTTTCTCAACCTTATTAGTATCAAAGCGTAGAAGTCGTTGGCAAAAGCGTAGGGCGTAAATTGAGGTCAAAATTCGTAATAACTACGCCAAAATCGTAGTGGGAAACAGGAAGGTTTTCTAAGTGTTTTGATTTGATTTGCACTGACATCATGTAATCGTCATCTACAGAAAATAAATTTGAAAAGTAACTTCGGTATTTATTTATAAGAGCATCTACATGTAATTTCATCAGGGAATGCGAAGAATGGAAAATCATAAATAATTAAAACTAATAAATGGAGCCGAAACCTTCATGTAATAAGGAACAAACTATGACAGGATATCGAGTAATTGTAAATGAGACAAAGTCTTTACAACTACATAATATAAACTGGAAATGGAACAACGCTTTTATTGTGGTTAAGTAAAAAAACGCTTTTATTGTGGTTAAGTAAAAAAAATATGACAATACAGAGTTATCAAAAGGCAATGAAAAATATTTAAAAAAAAAAAAACTATCGTATATTTTGAAAAAAAAATGTAAGTGTGAATCCGCAAATACAGATTAAAATTAAAAACACTTTCACTGTACAAATTTGTATCCGTAGCGGATTTTGGCTATATTTATTTCTTTTTTCCCAAAACAATCGACCTTGGGGGTGCCTGAAGTATAAAAAGGGTAGTATCTCAGACACTCGGGTTGTTTGTCCGCTTTTGAAATATGTGTACCTTAAAGGAACCTCAGCATATTGAAACCTCTCCGGTAGTGGGTTACATCTGCATTCGGAACGTTCGTAGTTGCGCTGAGTGTGTCTGAATATCCGACTTAGAGGTATACTGAAGGATTAGACAGAGTGTTTAAGAAAAACTGCAAATATCCACAGTTTCCAGTGGGTGTTAATCCCTAACATAAAAACATATATTTACAACATCTTTTCCTCTAAATACCAAGGTTACCGGAAATTTAGTTTCGTAATGTAGAAACGTAATGTCTGTGTCGGCTAAGTTTGTCTTAGAATCGTTTACGTTCTTCAACGAATAATTTTACTCTATACATCCTTTCATAAATCATTTATACTTTGACGTAATATCAAAGCACCATAACCGTCAATTTGGACATCTCTTCTGATCCCCGCTTCTCCAATGATATATAGAGATTATTATATTGCATTTTTCATATCATATATCATATCATCCCGAGACATCCATATTAGCCCGAAGGCCAGAGGGCTAATATGGGTCGACGCAACTCTTACTCCTTCAAAACTGTTAGTCTGATTCCAACCAAACTTTCAGGATATATTGATTGCCTGGTGTAGTTGTGCTCCTGATACTTACAATTTTGGTGTAACAGATTAGAGGTTCAGAGAGTTAAAAGTTCCATTTCCAACAACAATAATAAAGACTTTTCCAAAAATAAGAAGACTTTTCCAATATGGAATATGATTTAAAAAATTCATATACTTCAACAATTGACCAGGATTCTTCTTTATTTCATATAAAATGAAATTATGTAAAAAAAAAATATTCATCTGTAAAATGCGTGTCATTTAGTCTGTGTCGTTTTCATCGGAAATTGTTTCATTGGGAGCATGTTGGTTTCATTTTCTTTATTTTCTTAAGAAAATAAAGATAATACACAAAGGCCGAATAGAATAAATAAATAAAAAAACTTTATGAATCTTTTGAAATAAAGTTCATCGAAAAAAAAATGATACAATAATTTTACGAAAACTGCTTCTTAGTACTTTTAAATTATCTATTCCGAATACTTTTGATCCAAGACTATACCTTCATTATTTCATCATAAGGAGTCATGACTTTTAAAAAGTTTTCGGGTATATTTTCTCTGTCTTAAAATCGTTTGTTTGCTTTTAAGATGTAAGAACAATAGAATTGCATTATCATTAATTGTGGAATCGTTGTATGATTTTTACTGCAACTTGTCAGTTGTAATTTTGGTTTAATATAATTTTCCCACGCATTAATATTTTAACTAGAATGTGTCCAATAAACTCTACCACTTGTAAATTTCAAGTTTATTTACTCCACAGATGCCACTATCGTCTGCTTCTTTTTGAAGCGGATGTCACACGAGGTTTTCCCATTTATGACGTCATGTTCTGAACAGGGGTGTGATACAGGGTATGCGATACGGATTTTGCCATGCGATACGGGGTTGACGCCATCAATGGTGATATAGGATAGACATCACTTTCAAAACTTATGTAATACTAACTAAATATATGATGAAGAGCAATATCGAATTTTAATTTGACAACTTGATCTCCATACAAGCTCTCTGATGGAGACTTATCTTTAACTGCTGTATATAGTTTGGAGCATTGTAATGTGAAAACATCCTCGTATCATGTCTCTGCAACTTTCGCACATATAATGAAACAATCTGTGAAATGGAAACACTTAATTTCAGCAAATAAAATGCACTACTTACAGTACAGACCAGTATATGAACTCACACTTGGCATTTTGTCTCCGAATGACCCATTATTTGTCTTCGAAATAACTTGTCGACAATTTTTGAAATATATGGTCATAATTTTCTTCTTTTATGTAGCCGCCGTGGGCGGTCTCTGCTTATGAATAGGCCCGCAGCATCCTCTGAGCTTGGAGTATGAGTCTTCCTAACAGAGGACCCCGAGGGAACCCCGGGATATAGAAATAGGACCTAGTATCTCCGGCTTGCGGGATGTGACGCCTCCTAAACGGGGGCTGACCCCGAGGGTCCCGGGATATAGAAATAGGACCCATTCCGTGGTTGTGCGGGATTAATAAATACACAACCCATCTTTCGGATGGGATGTAAACTCAGGTCCACGTGTTGGAAGAAATGCCACGCTTCCTGCACGTTAAAGAACCCTTGTAGCAAGCNCCGTAGGTGATCGGCTACAAGGCTAAATTCCCCGCCCTTGACGATTTCACCCTACTTTTCCAGTGGCAGTCAGAATTTCCCGTCCCATGGCCCTTTCCATACCCCAAAGTGATTATTTATTAACAAACTTGTTCTCGTCTTGATATAGCTGAAATATTGCTGAGTAGACGTTAAACAATATTCAATCAATCAATCAATCTTTTATGTAGAAAGTATGGCAACCCGTATATTGAATGAATAGCAATGACAGGTCAAAGTGTAAATATATTTCTATACTGACCACCTGTAAAGTGAATTACCGGTAAGGTCCTCCCAGCTTTTAGTGTGTGTTTTAATAATACCATTTACGTTTAATTCGATTCTTTGTTGTTGAAGTATCGTTATACAGACAAGTCCCGCCCAGCATTTCACTCTGTTTTGATAATATCCATTGCTTTTTTGTGCGATACCATTAAACATCAACATCGTGTAATCATTTGAAATCATCGAGTCCGTTTACCGTCAAATAAGATGGGAGAAGGACATTCACGGGAAAATAGTGGACGTATCCGAATATATTTTTTCCTTTTTCATACAATTTTTGTTCCCTTTTCCAACAATGATAATAAAGACTTTTCCAAAAAATATTGGATAAACCTCTTCCATATGCTTACCATGGGAAAGTGAAAGTTGCATCAAGCAAGATCTTTTAATATTAAGTATAAAATTGAATAATACAATCATGTATATACTGTATGATCATAACAGAAATTAATCATAAATAAACTGTATGATCATAACAGAAAATATGAAAAAGAAAGGAAATGGGATAAATGTCAAGGAGACAACATCCCATCTTCAGGTTAAAACGACCCAAAACAAAGCATCTAGGGGTCACGGTACGGTCTTCAACGCAGTGAGGAACCTCACACCTTATAATAAATATAAATCATGTAGCATCAGAAATAGATGCATACACTGAAGGTGGAAAAGTGTGTCAGATGACATATAATCTTACAAAACTTAATCTTCATCTGGTGCATGCGACATTATATCAATGACAAAAATGTCGACTATCGCACAACGGCAAGCAAAAGACACATGGTGCTCAAAAAGAAAAGACAATAGGAAACAACGACCATGACTGAAAATAAAATTAAGCATAGGCCGTAATCCACCAATGAACTCCATAACGAAAGCACAAATGAAAGACAAAATGAGCCGAACGTAAACTGTAGGAACTCGGGACAGCCGGACTTTGTACCTACACTAGCAAAAACCAGCGTTGGAGTTAAACGCATTTTCAAGTAGCCAAACCTCCACTTTAAATATCTATTTTCCTAGATGTATAAACATTCAAATAAAACTTCTATCTACAGGACAACTAAATTGAACAAGAAAAGAAAGAGGAAAAACATGATTGCCACCGGAAACGGTCGGTTGGCTCAAGCCTAGTTTGTTGCACTATGGAAGAAAAGATCAATAAATTTGTTTATTGGACAGTGATCATACCATTTTTACTTATTCGCTATAATAAAGTGTTCGCTAATAAAATAAATCATCGGAAACGTCCATTCAAGATTTTTTGTGAGGGAATATTCTGCAACCAAATAAGAATTGTTGGATGAGTGAATTACTTGATATTTCTTGCAAAGCGGAGAAATGTCCATATTGAAACTTATGTAACTATTCTGGTATTTGTAGACTGATTGAAGCTATACGTAGGTATTTAAAAAATCATCAAGTGGCTTCCAAAATATATCAATACTTTGCAGTTAGAATCATCTAAAATGTTTATAAATTGAAGATTCTTATTGGTTATGTGAGGTATAAGTATATTTCATTTCATTTTAGTTTTCGCATATTATTATTTATATATCGATATATGTATAAGTTTTGCTTTTTTCATATTATTTGTTATTCCATGAAGAGGGCGTGGACAATCCAATTGCTTTAATTAATGCAACAAAATATTATTAAATTAAAATTTTACTGGGTGTGGGTTGGAGTAAATCAGGAATATGCGCCCTGCTTGCCTTGCTTTAGGCTAATACAAAGTCATTCTGATATAGATCCTTTATGTCAAAAATATTGAAGAAATAGCACATCAATATTCTCAAGCAGAGGAAAATAAAACTTGTAGTTTAAAAAGAAATACAGTGAATGCATTTATATATTACATGCTACTTGCGTTTGAATCTTTAAGCAGAATAAAAAGGGGTATAAAGACAAGGAATCGTGACCTCTTTTTGCAGCCCGAAGACCTGACATCCTTGCTTTGTGTATCTTGTGATATGGAATGTATTTTATTTTTGTTAACGCGTTCATTTTTAAACTAGTAACTTTTTCGTAAATTGTTTGCATTACCCGCAATTCATCATAAATCGCTTGGAACTTTCAACCCAACTTCCAGGATTATTTCAGTATATGGTGCACCACACAATTTGCTTTCCTTAGTTTTGTTTTTCTCCACAGATTTTAATGGTATCATTGGACTTTATATTTTAGCTTCTTAAGAATCTTAAGGGTATGCGTCCATTATCCGCAACTTCTTTTTAACAAAACTTGCAGGACTGCTTCAGTAGATATTGCAATTATGCACCATGCATTTTGTTCATTATTTTGGGTTTTTTACCAGTTTATATGGTATCATTAACTTTGTCATTTTAGCTTATTGCAATTTTAGGATGTGATTCCATTATCCGTATCCTAAACTGCTTTTGTATTTTCCAACCAAACTTGCACAATTGCTTCTTTATTTATTATAAACGCGCATCATGCATTTTGTTCTTCTAAATATTACTGTTTTTTTTCAGGCTTTTATTGGATTTTGTCATTTTATCTTTCTCAGATTATCCGCAACATCCGTACACTTTTCAATAAAATTGGAGGATTACTTCAGTATTGATTTGCAAATGTGAACCATGAATTTTGTTTTTTTTTTCATTGTTTACATTTTTCCAGATTTCCATGTTATCATTGGATTTTGTCGCTTCAGGGGGTATGTCTCACTATTTGCAACTCCTCTTAAATGCTTTATATTTTCCAAAAGACGAGTGCTTCGGTACATATTGCAAATGTGCACTATTTATTTTGTTCTGCATTATTTATATTTTACCCTTTTTATGTAATTATTTTGTTACAAACACAAGAATTCTACAGTATACATAGTGAAGGCGAAACGTGTGTTTCGTTGAAAACCCATGCATTTGTATTTCTTCATGCTTCTGTCATTTTAACTGTAAATGAACTTGGAAACTGTTCTAAAACATCTTGGCAATTTGTTGAATATTTATGTTTATCTTGTTTTGTAATTTTAATCGAGAAAAAACATCGTATAAGTCAACTCTTCTTAACCACGAGCCATGAACCAACCCTTGAATTCTACATAAAATCCGAACCCTGAACTCATCTGGATCGTCGATATTTAATAGGTTTTAACTTATAACAAATAAACCAGTTCTTGTATATTTATAGTTTTCATAACGAGAAAAAAATGTATACTAAAGTTGTGTAATTTCAAAATATAATAAACGAGCCTTTGGCGAGTTTATTATATTTGAAATTACATAACGAGAGTTGATATCCAGCGATATACATTTTTTTTCGAGCTATTAAAACTATTTTTCTTATGATTTTCATGAATAAATGCAGTGATATTTAGTGCCGAATTGCTGTTAACAACACCGTTACTAGGCAACTTAAATCACGGCCAACAAGATTAAACAGGGGTCCAATAGAAACGTCGAAAAAGTAATAACACATCATGCGTGATGTTCTACATGTATTACTTGTCGCTCGACCAAGGAATTTCCAATGAAAGACATGCAACTAGTTCATATCTAACTCCATCTCCAAGTCTAGTTGTGTACCAAAAATTACTATTCGTGCAAGGAATAGGTAATAAAGGAGAATCATAAGAGAATATCCTTTGCTTAATTTTTCAGATGTTCCCGGATCACCCCGATTCCTACACGTGTCACAACGGGAACAGTGATGAAGAATGGAGAAGTTCTACTCCACAGGAGACAAAACCTTTCTGTATGGATTATAACAAACCACCTGTAGAACTCAGTGTAAACAGTTATCCTGTGGCTACTATCGAGGTAGACCAAGTCCCTAGTCTATTTAACATATCACCATGTGGACCCGTATACAAGTACGTAAAGATTTTCATGTATCCCTTTTTTTCTTATTTTATTTGTCTATTTATCAATTTATTTGGATTTTTTTTTATATTAGTCGATAATGTCTTATACTTATTGTGGAACGGATATTCTCAACTTCTTTACTGAAAAAAGTACTATCCTTCAGATTAACTTTTAAAATATAGCTTATTTTGTTTCTTCTTTCTTAACTATGAATCTCCCAACATAAGACAACCTGTATAGAGATGGGACAGCAATTAGATTTCAACATTTTCTTATCTTTGTGCAAGATCATTGTAAAACTAAAAGTAAAAGTACGCTGAAACGTAAATATCCTCTTGAAAAGTTGGAAAAATTCTTCTGGTAACAGTTAGGTTTATGTGCACAAGCCTCAAATTTTACTTGGACTTTACTTTGTAGTTATAAAAAATTCCGATATCACGTGAAGGCAAAAATTTAAAGACTAAAAAAAATCTAAAAGCAACTTTTTAACAGAATCGGATTGAAAACCCTATTAAAAAAATCAAGACTCCGACTGTGTGTTTTTTTTCTTTTACTAACCGGCAGATTAACACCGAGCACACTTTGACCTAATCTTTCTAAATTTCATTATGTTGTGTCCTTTTCTTTTCTTTTCAAAATAGTGGTCTCCTGTCTTAGGTTTTATTCATATTTTTATTATACGATAGTGAAATGGGATAGAGAAAGTTGAGGTTTGGTTAACCATAAATCGGTTTTACCCTACCACTAGCTGATGTTGATGCAGCTATGAAGTCCGGTTGTCCCGGATTTATATCGTTATTTACATTTTTCCTTTGTGTTTCATATGTGTGTTTCTAGTTCACTTCTTTCTAAATTGTGACTTGTGATTGCCATTGTACGTGTTTACTGTTATCACTATCATGAAAGTGCGAAAGGGAAAAACGGTTGACTTGCATTCCCTGCGAAATTGACTTGTGTGTTCCAGATGTATTATGGGAAAATAAACAATCAATAAGACGAAAAATGTGGCATTTAGGTTAAAAATACAATTTTTTCTAACAGAAATTAGTGTTTGACGTTGAAATATTTAAGTCATGAGCATTATTGTGATTACAAAATACCTTTATATTAGAATAATTTAAAATTTGACATTTTTTAAAGGCATTTTACCTACTTATGATTTTAGGTAATAATTTCATTATTAAAAAATCTATTCTTTTTACAAAACATGTCTTTCGCATTTAGCAACCTAAGTACATCGTTGTCATGCCGCATCATATCGTTACAGCTGAAAATTCCAGTAAATGCGATAGGGTTCTGTCTTGAGAGCGAAAGTTTACTTGCACGAGGGCTACAGTTTTCTTGCATAAAAACTCAAGAGGAGCGATAGTTTACTATGATGAATTTTAATAATAGTGCGATCGGACATAAAACTTCATATTTCGTTTGCTAATCACCACCAAACGGCTACTTTAATATTCGATTTGTGAAAAGAGTACAATAATGTAAATAAATGCTCAATATTGTGCCAACAAAGAACTTACTGAACGATTGATGCTTAAATATGTAATTTATATGCTATAGTTTATTGTGTAGTGGGATAAAGTTGACTCTGATTTATGCTATAGTTGGTTATTGTACTCCCAAAAATAATCATAATTTACTTGGGTGTTCACAAAAAACAAATGAAAATGATATCAATGAAAGTAAAAGCGTTTTGAATATGGAAAACAAATGCGTATTTATTTTGAAAATATTAAACGATTCCCAATTTTTGTAATGCATTTCTACGCTTTACAAATGAAACATTTTTATTCTTTGAGTTTTAAAATGATGGACCGGACTCATTTTCACATTTGTCTATTACCGAGAATTTCTACAACTTATAAAATACAAAGAAGTTACAATTATTTTGAATACATAAAATGTTTACACTCTCAACTGTAAAGTCACATAACATGTCAGTCACCTAAGAAAAAGTGAGTGTGGTATTCAAAAGGTATTCAATAATAAACTAATTGCAATTAAAATTTGCAATTCCAGTTATTGCAAATCTTGTGAAACCATTTTTGACAGCTACCACATAAGTGTTAATAATTTGAAAAATTTCATGAGACTTGCGAAATTCCTATTAGTTAGTTGATAACAAAATATCCGAAGTTACTGTTAATTTTTATTCCGCATATGCTCACCTATGTCTCATCAGTGCAGATCAAACCATTGGAAGTCCCTGAACCGAAAAACATGTAAAAGCTGATAGAGAACAAATAACCAAAAGGATCTAAATAGAAAAGCCAAAATTTAGCCAAATTTGATATGTTAATACACTTTTACACTACCGCAATTTAAAATTTGATATTCCTATTAGAAAATGCATTTTCCCATGAGATTTTACTATTTTTTCACTATTTCCAATGGGAGTTTGAATTACTAGTATTGCCATGGGAAAATTTTTCCCATTGAAGTTAAAGAAATCCCATGGCAGTAGTAAAAGTCCTATTAAAACGTTTCAAAGTCCCATGAGAAATACAAATGTAGTGAAATACCATACGAAACCGTATTTTCCATTGGATTTTGAAATTCCCATGTTTTTTTTTAATTACTGCTGTGTTACATCATAAGATATAGAGTTAAAAATATGATTTAGTTCAACTCTTTGCGATTTATTCAAACTCCTTGGTCATTCTCAAAAATGGTGGCACAAGATTTGCAATCATTGGAATTGCAAATCTAAATTGGAGTGAGTTAATATTTAAAGCAATTTTGCAAAGTTCTCAATATAATTTGACAGAATAGAAGGGTCCAAATGAAATCTTGGAACTTACATCATGGAAAAGAATACAGCAGTGATACACAAAAAAAACTGTCGCACATATGCAGGAAAATTTCGCTTTCAGATATCTGAGTACACGAGTTAACTATAACGATGAAGTTCTTGACCACCTTCGTTTGTTTCAGTATATATCTTTTATCCCTTGGATTTTATTTGTGCAAAATGACTTAAACTGCACGAAATGTTTTCAAGTCTATAATATATAAGATTTGAAATTGTTGATGGTGTTGTTGTTCTTAAAATGGCGTTTAAGTCAAATAACTGACCCGAAGACACTCAATTTGTGGATTTTAGTATGTGTGTTGAAAAGAAAAAACTAAGATACAGAACGTATGTTTAACAAGAAGTATTAAGAAAATGGGATGCAACAATCATATCTTGAATTATGTAAAAAAATCGTTTTAATTGAGAAAAATCCAGATATATCAGACGACAAGAAATTGAGAATGTAAGTAAACTTTACTGAGAATGCAAGTCAACCGTTTTTCCCATTCGCACTCTCATGATAGTGGTTATCATTTCTTTCTAATTCTGAAAAAAGCAAATTCTATTTTTCATGACTAATACGATTTCCGAAAAAGACATAATCATTCAGGATTATTTTCTCATAAGAAAGCTGAGCAGTTCTCTTTTCATCCGCTGCAATTCCCGATAACGGAAACATCCGATGATGATTTTTTTTTATCAGCGGCATATTACACAATTACATGTATCTTGCCAATCTCCGAAACAGAGGTGCATAGCTCTTCCTACGTCATATTATCTGACGTAGGAAGAGCTATGCACCTCTGTTTCGGAGAGTGGTATCTTGCTTGTCTAAGCTTCTGCTTCACAGTTGCTTGTTCTGTTTCAATTTCGATAGTTTGTATGGGATTCATATTTTTGGTTGCACTGTTTATTCTTGGACAATGTATATGAATCAAGATCATTATTGTTAAATTCTACTGAATATCTAACGATATCGATTGTATACACTTCTGGTCATGGAATAGCTGAAGTATTGCTAGTAAAGTTTAAGTTCAAGTTAAACAATAATCAATCAATCAAACAACAACTTCAGATTTTAACCTGCTCTTTATACTAATGGTTTTTTTAATAGTTTTTGACACGAATAACACTAAAGAGACATAAGAACTAGCATTCCGTACATAATTATGAAAAAGAAATGAAATGGGGTAAATGTCAAGGAGACAACATCCCATATCCAGGTTAAAACGACAAAAAACAAAACATCTAGGGGTAACCATATGGTCTTCAACACAGTGAGGAACCTCACACCATATAGTAAGCCCTAAATGGCCCCGAAAAGGTAAAAAAGTGAATAAATCAATGGAAACAAACCACATCCAATAACCCAAATATCAAGAAACTAAAATTTTATAAGAAGACAAGGACAAGCCAATGACCAACATATTCCTGATATAATTGTATTTTTTCGTTCTTTCACTTGACACAAAATGATGGTTTCCATTCACCTGGTACCTACTTCAACACGCCGAAACAGAAGCTCCAGTCGAAAACATTATTAAACATGAACGTTTGTCAACATTTATTTTAATAAATTAAACATTGGATCATTTTTCAGAGCTATAGTTATCATGTTAAATAAGTATGCAGGCGTCACAAAGGTGTCAAAGTCGAAGTGTCAATACAAACAAAAAGATAGACCCACTATACCTCTTCAGTGTTTATCTTTTACTAATTCCCTTTTTTAATTAACACGGAATGACCATTTATATATTCATTATTTTTGAAGATGTTGACATTGTGTCTAGTTACTGTCAATTTTTCAGATATATAAGAAGTGCTTTAATATCTAAGTAAAGAAATAATTCATCGTTTTATTTTAGATGTAATATGGTAATATTTTAATTTCTAATGTCATAGTGTATGGGAACTTTCACATACATCGTCGGTAAGATATTGTACTTAATTTAGCATTTCGCATCAGTATCTTAGTTTGAAACATTTTATTTAAAAGCATGTTCCGACTACAGCAAACATCGTCTAAAGCAGCATTAATGGCCGCCTAGAATGGTTCCATAAATTGCATGTCGGTATTTGTTAGACTAACGGTTGACTGTATTCGTCAACCTTGACTGTCTACTTATTTTTTCCTCGAATAAAGATGTTTTATCTGTCATTTCATATTGATCTAGAGTTTCTAACTCTTAAGTCTCATCGTGTAAGCGATTTTTTTGTCTGTTTTCTTGGAAAAACTTGCAATAAAAGATGCAGATGATTTTCAAAGAATCGAGAGGAATAATTACATGTTGTATGTTGACGTAATTACATATATACAGGTTGAAGCATTTCAGTTCTCTTTTGACTGAAACTGAAGTTTTCAGTCTAATAAGATAGGAGGGATTGTATATTTAATATTTTGCGCTACGCACATTCTGCCTTTGTATACAAAAACCCAGTCATTTTTATTTTCTCAACAAACTTAGTTTTTTAATGACCTTCATTGTAGGAACTTCAATGACAGCTAGCGTGAAATAAGTATTTTTTCATTGGTGATAAATAAATAAAACTTTTCTGAACTCGAACAAAAATCTATAGTAAATATTCTAGATATTGTTGAAATATATGCCTTAAAAAGTATATTATCGGGTAACTGTTATAGAGCGTGGCTTTTGCTTTTGAGGAATAGCTACAAGTCTCACAGTATTGCTGTAATATACAAACAATTCACCTACTCATCAGTGATAAAAACTCTCGATGTGCCTGCCTCATTGTGGACTGAACTCGGTTGTAAAATATGACAAGTCGGAATATAGTTATTGCGTTTTGATAAAATTGCACATTTTAAATCTTTTTTACAAATAACAACTCGTAAATATGAATTTTATTTGAAAACAAACTCATTTTATGTCTAGAATTTCGGATTGAAAAGCAAAATAACCAATTTCAATTTGAATATCGACAGTCTCTAAGCCTACTTCATACATGAGCAGGGAAGTGCTAGACAATAAACAATGCATAGCGTTATCCACAGCCCTTTTTAAAACAATACCGAAATTGTAATAGATTTAAGGTCTGAGGTAGCCATTTCCACAATTTATGTCTTCTTAATGTCTTGAAAAATCTAACAAATTTTTCCGCAAATGACAACTTCCGAGGAAAGGCGACCGAGTTAAGACGAGTGCATGGGCACTCGAAAATTCGTTTAAAATATTTTTGTGACTCTTATCTGTAGCACAAAAATTTATCGTGTATACTTGTTCTTTATATTTCTTTGTACTACTTTATGTTTGGTTGATGAGACTAAAGTTTCTTGTCTTGGTAGAGGGACTGTCTTGATTAAGATTGTATTCTGGTCAATTTTATTGTCCTCATAGCAACAATGAATCTTTGGAATTCTAAAAAACAACAAATGAGTTTATCACGGGGCATGGTTTTTATTTCTTTTTACCCCGATTTATTTAAACATGGATTGAATCCATCAAGATTTACAGTATATTATAAAGCTAAGAGAACAGTTTACTAGTTTAGAATAATTACGAAGAAGACGTAGTAGTTATGACAGAATTTAAGATGGGTAACTCTAGTTTTGTACTTGATGTTTATCGACTCTGCTGCCTTTTCCAAAATTTAAGCTCTGTACTATTTTCCCAGTTGCAATGACTCTTCTTGCTTGATATATCCTATAAAACTTCACTCTCGTACCTCTTATATTGTAAAAGTAGTTCTATAAAATGGAAATGTGGTTCCGCTAATTTGCACTTTCATTTAATTGTGTATATTTCTTACTCTTATACTGTTATGATATAAATAAGTTAAACCATTATACACTGGAGTTCATGGGAACTCGTTTTATTATAATGACTTACAGACCGCTCTCTGTCTCTACCCATTAATGTTACAAACTTAAGAGATTCATGTGATGTCTTGTTTGGCCTACTTGATTTCGAATTCTCGACCTTGTGCATTGGGACATTTAGACAATAGTCAATTAAGGTCACAGATATTTCTGAAGTAAAACAAAATATTATTACAGATATACAGATATACAGAACACCCAAGGTACCATTGAAAACAGTTCGAGCCAACAGGGTGTTCGAGATATCGAGGTACAATTATTCTTAAAGTTGAGCACAGGGACCACAAAAAGGGTTCGAGGAATCCATGATGTTCGAGTTATTGCAGTTCGAACCATCGAAATTCCACTGTATCCCTTAAAATATGGTTATTACAAATGTACAAATGTTTAAACCAAAAATGCTCTTCGTTCCCAGTTATCATGCTATTCCTGTACTATTGTAATTATTCAAATTTTCAAGATTTTGCAATTCAAACAGAGAGATTTGAAGAATGACAGAAAATCCCTGTACCAAAACAAAACACTAATAATATAACCCTATGCGTCTGCCGAAGGGGTACAGAATTTTTCACCCTAAGAATCTATAGTAATAGCATGTCACACTGATATTGTAGATATTCCTGATACACTTTTATTGACATATCTTAAAAATGGTAAATTAATTTCTATTTTAGGGATTATTCTGTACTGAAAGAGAAAACGCCACAGGATATTGCAGATGCCCTTTTATCCTTAAAACATACAGTTGTTTGTCCACCCTACACTGGACGTATGTCACCGAGTGTTCATATAAATCAAGGTCATTGTCAGACAACACCAAATAACTTTCAGCATCCACAACATGTTTCATACATGAGTCCAGGAAACCAATATCGTCAGAACATGTATTCCCCTCCTCCAGGAACACAATATGGTGTGTTCCAGTATCCAGGGGATGGATTTCAGAACCAGACAAATATGTTCCCAGCAATGAGCGTTAATGTTTCAATGAGTATGAATGTTGGGGTTCCACACGGGATACCCAACAATCAGTATAACGTCCAACAACAGTGGCAAGGAAATCAACAACAATCGCCAGGAAAGTATGTTGCCAATTATCAACAGCCTCAGTATGGAATGGGGCAGATGTCGCCACAGTACAATGGCATACAGACTCATTCGTATCCACAACCGTACTCATTTACATCGGAAGTAAGACATATTCCAACTGATTCGAAAAATTTTTTGTATCGATCGAGTGATACATATAAAGGAGCTTCTCGATTTTGCGCAGTTTCACACTGGAAAAGACTTAAAATCTCCGGTAGTCACATAAGCCCTGTCAACTTGCAGGCCGATTCTTGTAAAGTCAATCTGTGTAGAATCTGTGGAAAGACTTATGCACGACCTAGTACTCTAAAAACACATCTAAGGACACATAGTGGTGAAAAGCCATATAAATGCTCAACTTGCAGCAAATCGTTTTCACAAGCTGCAAATCTTACTGCACATGTACGGACACACAGTGGAGAAAAACCATTCAGATGTCCAATGTGTGATCGAAGATTTTCCCAGAGTTCGTCAGTGACAACACACATGCGTACGCATTCTGGGGAGCGTCCATATAGGTGCCGTTTGTGCAAGAAAGCATTTTCAGACAGTTCAACTTTAACAAAACACCTACGAATCCACAGTGGAGAAAAACCGTACCAGTGCAAATTATGTTTATTGAGATTTTCCCAATCCGGAAATCTAAACAGACACATGAGGGTTCATTCTAACACTTCATAAAATAACTGCACATTTATAAACTAACTCTTGTTTACTGCAGAAAATATTAGACAATCATGTTAATTGTCTAGATTTCTAGTAACATGCTCTGTTTGAATGAAATATTAAATTGATTACACATAACATTAAAACTAATTCATGTTGCTGTTTGTACTGTCCATTTATTTATATTCAATTTATTTGGTGTATTGTTGTAAAACGGAAGTAATGTTTTGTCTTTGAACAACGCGTATGTGCAATATTTCTTAATTACCCTTTTGGAACATTGTTAGACCAAGTGGACGAAACAGTTCTTCCTGTTTGTACTGGCTTTGTGCATTATAAAAAGATGTACTCAATAAGTAAATGATTAAGTTCAGTAATTACTCACAGCATCGTTGGTTCCTTTTCTTAGTCTCATAAGTGTAGTCATGACTATATTGATAAAAGATGATAATGGGCACCATTCATCCAAATGAGATTTTATACGTCTTTCACAAATTTACCCAGTACTTCGGTGCTGGCACGGAAACAAAATCTATTTGGAAATTTGCAATATCTTAATTAAACAAAATTTTGTTCAAAACTTAAGAGTATCTCCCTTTTGCATAGGTCTGTCCTTAGCTGGTTTTTGGCTTTTCTATTAAGATCCTATTGGTAGTTTGTTCTCTATCAGGTTTTACACATTTTTCGGTATATGGCTTTCTTAATGTTTTGATTTGAACTGCACTCGAGAGACACAAATTGCCGAAATGCGCATATGCAGAAATTGAATTGACAATAACTTCGGTATTTTTGTTATTCATTACAAACAACTAATAATATTGAAACAAAAGAATGAAAATAAAAGGGCATGGGAATATTTTATTGTCCAAAGAAAAACAATCGACACGTTGTTCGTTGCTTTACAATTTGAATTTATATAATGTTTGTGTTAGCTCTTTGTTTATTGTGTTCTGTGGTGTCATTTATAAAAAAAATATGAGAATTTTATCCGAACAAAACAAATTACTAACATTGTTTTTATTGCTATTTTTGTAAGTGATTTATGCAAAAACCAAAATCACAGTAACTTCGATATTTAGTTGATTGTTGGTCGATGCCACTGCCAATAGACTGTAAGTCCCCTAGGGTATTCACCTGCCCAGAGTCAGTACTTCGGTGCTGACAAGAAAGCCGATTATACTTGGAAGCTTACAATGTCTAAATTTTTTGTAAATTTTGCTGAAAACTAAGGAGTATCTGCATCATGAAAGCTCTGTTATTAGCTTATTTTGGCTTTACGTTTAGATCATATTGGTGATTTGTTCTCTATCAGTTTTTAAACATCTCTGAGTTTATGGTCTTCAAAACGTTTAGATTTTAACTGCACTGAAGAGACATAAGTTGTCAAAATGCGCATATGCAGAAACCAAATTCACAGTAACTTCGGTATTTAATAATTATTCCCCATATATCTCATTTTTCGACAGAATATGTCTTTGGTATTTCTTAGGTTAAACATAGTTTTTTTTTATATAGTATAGCATATCCGTTATGGAATTAATTGCAGACTCTTTTTAAGACACTTTTGGTTATTTGCCCCTTTTAAATTATCGGGTGCATATTGTTTTACCCCTGTCCGTCCGTCCGTCTATCCGTCCGAGAGGGGTACATGGGTTGTCCGCGCAACTCCTCCTACAGTTTAAATGCTAGAAAGTTTTGCGTTTTTTTTTCATTTTTGTGAAAATTATACAATGTTGAAATTAGTCATTTTTGATGATTTTTCCATAGAAAGTACATAGCATGTCTGCGCAACTCCTCCTACAGTTTTACACTAGGAAGTTTTATTTTCCAGATCATTTGTACCTATATTGAAAATGTGCATGTGGGAAGGATTTTGATTTTGGTACAATTTTCGTAAAAATATATATTGTTGAACTTAATCATCTTTGGGGGTGAATTAGTAATAGAGGGTACATAGTTTGTCCGCACAACTCCTCCTACAGTTTTTATGCTAGGACGTTTTTATTTTGCAGATCATTTGTGCCTATATTGAAGATGTGCATGTCGGAAGGATTTTGATTTTGTTAAATTTTTCTGCAAAATATACACGATGTTGTATTTGTCCTTATTTTTGTCTTTCGTCGGGCTACTTAATAACAAATATTTGTATCCAGACATTGCCCGGTTTTACTTTTTTCCTCAGTGACCGCTCGACATGCGTTGCTTTAATGACATATTTTAGCTTCGATCGATGTTGCTCAACATTTTTACTCTCTTCTTGTAACCCTGGTGCTTTCAGCTGGATAACCCTGAGCATCGCCCAAGCGGATGGGGAACAAAGGAGTGACCTTGATATAATTTTTGTCAAGAATACCGCTTATGTACACGCCAGGGGCCTTCTTGATCTCGCTTGAGGGGGTGAATATTGTTTACCTCTTGTTGAAGACCCTCAGGTGATATTAAGATGTTTACAGGAAAAAAAGCCCCATCCTTGATAAACTGGAGTTTTCTATGTATCTTGTGCGTTTTTGTCACATGTACATTAACTCCATATCCTTTCATTTTTCCTGTTGTTGAACTTACAAAAACAGGAAAACAGCAAACACCTACAAACACCTTGGTCATTTTAGGGAGTAAATGTATACAGTTCGTCCGCGCAACTCCTCCTACAGTTTTTATGCTAGAAAGTTTTTACTAGTATTTTGCAGATCATTTGTACTTATATTGAAGATGTGCATGTGGGAAGGATTTTGGTAAATTTTTCTGCAAAATATACATTGTTGAACTTAGTCATTTTTGGATGAATTAGAAATACAGTGTACATAGTTTTTGCATGCAACTCCTCGTTATGCTTTTATATTAGGAAATTTTTATTTAGCATATCATTTGCACTTATATTGAAGATGTGCATGTGGAGGTAATTTTAATTTTGGTTTATTTAGCCGAAAAATATGCCTTTGTTGATTTTTGTCATAGTATTGTTATTACATGTACATTATTTGTCCATGCAACTTCTCCTAAAGTGTTTATGGTACAAAGTTTTTATTTTGTAGATCAATTGTACCAATATTTAGCATGTTCATGGGTTAAGGAATATGATTTTAAAAGTTAATTTCTACAAATTATTAATATTGAAAATAGTCATATTGGCTTGCCATATTGACTGTCTTCACTTGCGGGGTATCATATGTTTCTTATAGACACAAATATCATTACTAAGAAATCACACCTCAATTTAAACATTGCGCGGGGGCATGTCATTTTCTTGTTTATGGTTTGAATTTGGCTTTCCAAAATAAAAACGGCAGTAGAATACCGAAGGAACAAAGAACAAGATTACATAAATCAAAGTCTAGGGACAAGATCGGAGAAGACGGAAGACCAAAGACGGTACACAAACACAAAACGCAAGCACTGCAAATACAACAATAAAACTAAAACACCAACAGTGTGAACTCTCAAAAAGAGTGACATTCAAATGATTGATTATGTCGAAACATCACGCTTGAATATTGATAAGCTGTTGCCACGGTATCAAAATGATTGATTAAATTTGTTCGTCTCGATGCAGTGCAGTAAGTAGTAGGAGATGCACGAGATGAGTCGCATTTGACATGGACCAAGTGGACCAGGCGGAAGTCACGTGACCGGAAGTATGACGTCACCGGAGATCACATGACCGGAAGTGAGTAAGTATTACTTTTTGTTTTTTACTGCGTAAAAAGGGGGGGGGTGAACTGTGCCCATTACTACTCTAGTTTTTCTCGATTTACAGAGTTCTCGTTCGTTTCCCGTACAATGTATATATCAATCCGGGGTAACATTGAGCTCCTAAAGCGATTAGTGAAAATTTCAAGTTTCTATCTCTTACCGTTTTGAAGATATCGGGGTCAAAAAAATTCGGAAATGGCCCAAAATAGAAATTTTTCTTAGTCTAGTACTAAAGAAGTGTTATATATGTTTTCGGGGTAACTTTGTGCTTCTAAATCGAATAGTCACATTTATAAGGCCTTATCTGTAATAGTATGGGTGTAAAAATATCATTCCTCTATGATCTTCAGTTGCTGAATTATTGATTTTAACAAAAATAAATGAATATGTGGGTTCATACTTATGAACTAGTCTAATATAAAGTGTTGCCGTATAACAGAGATGCCACTCACATTAAAGCGCCCACATCACCAATAAATAATATTTAAAGCAAACTACATATATGGAAGTCAATTTAGTGCGATTTTATTTTTCAATTGATGTAAAAAAAAGTAGGTTAGTGAAAATAATTTTGGTACAGATAATGAATACTACATATTATTAATTAACTTAAGTGTATTTGACTTAATATGTTTAAAACTGTCATATCAATATGGATGACAAAAGTATGCCAATATGACCTAAACTAGGCCAATATGGATTTTTCCATATTGGCCTAGTCCAATATGGGGTTTATCACAACACCTCTTGATTAATCGTCTCAGTAAATGAAAACATTGAAATAAGCCAATAGTGCGTAAATTGTCGTCTGCTGCTGTGCTTTGACAGGACGCAAAGTCTTTTAAAATAAAATACTGGCAAGCAATTGATATAATTCATTTAAATGAAGGGACAGTCTTTGCATTTTTGTCATTTTTATGTGTTTTTTTTTTAATTTGTATATTTTTGTGTTTTTTACCTTTTAATCGAGGCCAACTATACCATTTTTATTTTGTTCCATAGTTAATTTGTGGCCATCGCACAGCATATATATTTTTATAAAAAAATTTTGAGATATAAGACATCAAAATTTTGAAGGAAACAGTTCTCTCTAGAGTTTTTCCTTCAATTTCCATTAGTCCGTTATATGTCTTAAGACATATGAAAATATATAATTGGAAGTTGATAAAATTTTATGCAATTTCTAAAGGTATCATTGTATTATGTTTTCCATATTGGAATAGTTATAGATCATCGGTAAGTCACATTGGCCTTCGGCTTGCGCCTCAGGCCAATATGACCTACCTCGGACCTATTACTATGCCAATATAAAAAATATAACGCAATAATACTATAATATGAATTCACTGAACCAATATCTTCCACCAGCCATTATAGAAAACGAGATATGACCCTAAATTAAAATGTTAATGGAATAAACAATGGAAGGATATGGAGTAAATGGACATGATACAAAGTCTCTACAAAAACAAGGTAAAATCAAGCAAGAGAACAACGCATTTATTATTGTTCTTCATCTTGAAGTCATCATGAAGCCTTCAAAAATGAGCTTGGCTCATACCTAAGAGTAATCTCAAGATAGCCCCTAGCACCGGTTTAAGTGGAATTGTTTGCTACTTGTCGATTACCGCTACATCGTCATGGATGCGGGATTGACAACAAACATTAATAAAACTAGCAAAGTACTCTAACAATCTGTCATCCGTTGAACGACAAAAGCATTAGTGTCTCAATGTAATGGACAATTACAACATATAGACAAACAACTTGGCTATGTAAAATAATGAGATGTGGGCACTATAAACAGGTGGTCAGAATAATATTTTGAAATTTCAAAAAAAAAGAAAAAAAATAAGTAAATGCCAAAATTTGAAAGTATGACAGTATGATAGTTTATCCACATGAGAAATTCTCTCGCGAACAAGTCCACCATAATTGAAATATAGAGATCATTCTTCTTTCACGGGGAATCCTTTCCCGGACTCCACACTGCAGGAGAGAAAAACTCCAGCATTGAATACACAATGAAAGGATATGGAGTAAATGAACATAAGACAATGTCTCTACAAATACATGGAAGAACCAAGCAACAAACAACGCTTTTACTGTTGTTCAAAATAATTCATTTGGAAAATTGGAAAATGTAGGCAGTGCCAGTCGTATTTTGGCACAGATGTTACAATTACCTAAGATACAATCAGTGGCAAAATACCATTAACCTACCACTTGCAGTTGCTAAGATATGAACCTTCGTAGATAAATTAAGGGCAATGTAAAAACTTCTCTGTTAGTATTGGGGATAAAAAAATCATGTCTGACAGAATGCAAGCTCACCTTTTTCCAGAGCATATGCATTGCACTTGAATTTTTCCTGATAGATGAGATTGTTGTTTGTCGTATATTTCTTTTTTATTTTAATTTCATCAAAAGATTATGAAACATACTCCCAATTATTTTTTTTGTAATCGCAGAAGTGTTGAACACTGTTATTGAAGAAGATGTACTTCGTAATTTTCAATCTGTTTATCTAAATAAAATAACTAAAAGCCTCAGTCGATCACCTGACAAAATGTTTTAAAGCTATGCCTATGCTGATGAACAAAAATGACATTTGTCACCATAGGGTCAAATGGTAAGAAATGTTCTCAACTTCCATACATCATTCTGTAAGGTTTGGTGGAAATTGATTCGGTAGCTTAAGAGGAGAAGATAAAAATGTGATTATTCTTAAATCAAAGCGTATTATGATCTTGAATTTCATTGCAATAAGTCAAAGCTTTTAGTCATATTATTTCAAGACTATAAATCAAAGCTCAAGATCGCAGTAGGACTTTGAATTTTTTTTTATAAATTGTTTGTCTTGTGTACACTCTGAATGCAAATTCATCAAGTAATTAAGTCATAGGGATGATATTTGGTCTGAGGACGCATAAAATCAGTGCCAGAATATCCCAGCTACTGCTGGTCACAGAGGGATGAGCAATACAGCTCATTAAAATTATTGCAGTTGGAGTTAATATATGTGTTATAGTCTCATGTTCATTTACTCCATATCCTTTCGTAAAATATGATATGTGATCATTTTGTGAATCTTGGGTAGTAATCAACTTCTATTAACAGAATACAGTCATCTTGACCTAGATTTTCCAAATAATTGACGCAGATTCAAGTTTTGGCTTAGCTCTATTAAAGCAACTGAAAGTCATATAGGGATGATATTTGGTCTTTGGATACATCTTGGGTACTAAAATTAGTTTATTATCCGTACTAGAATTAGGTCACCTAGACCTTTACTCTCAAAATAAATGGCTTAATTTAAAGTCCGTATCTAAGAATTAAACAACAAGTCATAAAACGATTACGAATTCATAATTCTTTGTTATAGACATGATAAAGATTGAATTAATGAATGACTTAGAACTATAATTGGCGAAAGATTATGCCAATAATGGGCAGCTGGATAAGATGTCATGTGCGACTGCTCCATTTCTTTATTAACAATTAAAGTATGTATAATATTATGAGCTCACTTGACCCAAAGGGTCGGTGTAAGCTATTGCCATCACTTTATGTCAGTCGTCTGTCCGACCATTAATTTTATCGCATTGTACAGAATGGTGTATGGAAGGTCCTTTACATTGATTGCGGTCAGATCTGACAACCAGAGGCTCCCAGGAGTCTGTATCGCTCACATGGCTTTCAGTTGCCACAATCAAGCTCATATTGTAACAAATATCTTAAACTGCATTTAAAGTCTGATTATGTTTTACTATATTTCTTTGTTGGGCTTTTTTGACAAAAACATTCTTCCTAAGGACCACTTTCGACACCAGTTTTGAAGTTGAGACATCATTTTGTAAACGACAACTTTTAACGACCATATTTTTAAGTTACAACATTATCTATTTGGAAACCAAATTTAATTGAAATCAGACAATGTTGAATTTTCCCCGTCTTTTTTGGCAGCCATTTTTAAAATGGCGGTCAACGATCAATTTTTAACATCGGTATCAATACCTCTTTGGAAACCAAATTTCATATTGAAATCAGACAATGTTGATTTTTCCCACCTTTTATGGCGGCCATTTTGAAAATGGCAGTCAAAAAACAATTTTCAAATCAGGTTTTGAAGTCGCAACCTCAATTTCTATTTGGAAACCAACTTTCATTGAAATCGGACAATATTGAATTTTCCCGCCTTTTTTGATGGCCATTTTGAAAATTGCAGTCAACGAACAATTTTCAAATCCCGTTTTGAAGTCGTAACATCAATATCTATTTGGAAACCAGCTTTCATTGAAATTGGACAATGTTGAATTCTCCCACCTTTTTGGTGGCCATTTTTAAAATGGCCATCAAAGAACAATTTTTTTACATCGGTTTTGAAGTTTTGACATCAATACCTACTTGGAAAACAAATTTCTTTGAAATCAGACAATGTTGAATTTTCCCGCCTCTTTTGGTGGCCATTTTGAAAATGGCGGTCAGCAAACAATTTTCAACACCAGTTTTGAAGTCGCCACAGCATAGCAAACATTTTATCAAATTACACTTAACCTTCATCTCCTATAGTTTTGGAAATAAAAGACGAAAAATATGAAAATTTTGAATATTCCGTGAAAAAGGGCAATAACTCCTACAAGGGTTTTTTGATTTTCTTCAAAATTTCAGAGTGGGTACATCTTGCTGAACCTTTTTGCAATTTACACTTGACCTCTGTCTGTTACACTTTTTGAAATAAAAAATAAAAATTGCAAAAATTTTGAAAATTTTACGGAAAAGGGCTATACTAGTTACTCCGAGACGGAATTTCAGATTTTCTTCAAAATTACACAGTAGGTAGATCTCATTATGCTTATCATTTTAACTTGGTCAGATTTTTATATCTGTAACGGTTTTCAAGTTATTGGCCAAAAACTGCAAGTTACACCTATGTTTTATTTTTAGCAATGGCTTCCATGTTGTTTGATCAGCCAACTAATCGAACACAATTTTGAAACTGCATACCCTGGTGATGATTCAGGCCAAGTTTGGTTACAATTGTTTCAGCAGTTTCAGAGGAGAAGATTTTTGAAATTGTTGACGGACGGACGATGGACAACGGACGCAAAGTGATGGCAAAAGCTCACAAGGTGAGCTAAAAAAAATCATATTTTGATCACCGCCTTATAAACCCCTGAAGCAAATTCAACCAAACTTTACAGGAATTACTTTTTAGAGATCCTTCACAACATTTGTTCTTTTCATTTTTACCCGACAAAAAAAAATGGCTGCCAGCATGGAACATAGTTGAACATAGACCAATAGGAAAAAGTCATCATTTTCAAAATTTGTTCTAAAACGGCTCTTGCAAAAAATTAACTAAACTGTATTGAAGTATTGAAATGATGTCTGTAAGGCTCTTTACAAAAATTGCTCATTCTGGTCGGATTTGACATAAAAAAAACAGGACTGCAAGTGTGGGACATAGTTTACCATTTGACCCTATTGGAAGATCATTTCTTGATAATCTCCTTTTAAAAATTGAAGCTAATTCAACCAAACTTTATAGGAATGATGAATGGAATGTTTTTCTTACAAACATTGCTCATATGGTTTGGACCCAGCAAAAAACCTGACCCCCAGCATTGAACATACAATGTAGTTTAGCATTGGACTGTATGGGAAAATCATAGTTTGTCACCTCCTCTGAAACTACTGAAGAAAATTCAACCAAACTTTACTTGAATGACGTTTTGGAGGTTCTTCACAAAAAATGCTCAATGCAGTTGGAGCCGACAACAAATATGGCCACCAGCGAAGAACAAATATAGACACCAGTGCAAAATATAGTTTAACATTGGATCCTATTGGAAAATCCTCATTTTCATTATCTGATCTGAAAATATTAATGCAAATTGAAGTAAACAACATGGGAATTATATACAGAAGGTTATTCACAAAGAATCTTCATTTCAGCCGAATCTGAGAAAACAATTGGACGTAAGCGTGAAAGTAAGTGAGAACCACACTGTCAGTCTAAAACAAACAATCCGAGGACAATGGCAACGTCGGAAATCAAAGAAACAAATACATAACATAAACACGGCATAGAGAAGAAAATGAAGACACGCACGTGAATCTTCGGTTAACATTGGACCCTATGGGAAATTCATTTTTTGATCATCTTCTCTGAACCAATCTACCCAATTCAACCAATCTCATCAGGAATGATGTATGGAATTGCTCATTTCAATTGAATCAGGTAAAACATGGTTGCCAATGAGGAATATATTTTAACATTGGACTGTAAGAAAAAATTATTGTTTTCATTATCTGCTCTTAAATTTTTGAAGCAAATTTAACTTAACTGTACTGCAATGTACGGAAGGTTCTTTACAAAAATTGCTATTTCGATTTCATCTGACAAAAACCATGGCTGTCAGTAAAGAACATTGCTTACCATGAGGTCCTATTCTGTGAAAAGTCATTTTTGTTCATCAGTATAGGCAGAGCTTAAAAGCATTTTGTCAGGTTAGGCTCAGACTCTGAGAATTCAGTTAATGTTTTCAGATAAACCGTTTGAAATTAACAAAGTACATGTTGGTTCAACAGTTCTGCCATTGCAAAAATAATTGGGAGAAATGGCATACATGGCTTATGTTTCATAATCTTTTGTCGAAATTGAAATAAAAAATGATTTACGACAACCGACAATCCTAACTATCAAGAAACAATTCCAGTGCAATGTATATGCTCTTGAAATAGGTGAGCCTACATACCGTCATACATATTTTTTTTTATCCCTAATCCCGACAGAGTAGCATTTATCTACGAAGGTCCATATTTGAGCAACTGCAAGTGGTATGTTAATGGTATTCGGCACGTGTATGTATCTTGGGTACTTGTAACACATGTACCAAAAATACGATTGGATCAGCCTATATATTCCAAATGAATGACTTCTATTAACATTTCAATTAAGGGTCATATCTCACCTTCTACAATGGTTGGTGGAAGATATTTGTTAAGTGAATGCATACTATATTGTACTCATTATCTGCACTAAAATAAGGTTCCCTGACCTTCATTTTAGACCAAAAAAAATTAAATTGATTTTAAAACACATGTAGATTGCTTCAATTATTGTTAACTGATCACGTGAGTGCTGCAAGGCGATTCACATCTGTATTATACGGCAACACTTTATATTGGACTTGTTCATAAGTATGGATCAACATATTTGGTTGTTTTTGGTTAAAATCAATAATTCAGAAACTAAAAATCAGAGAGGAAAGATTTTTGTTCAGTAGATAGATCTTGGTAGGTAGCAAATATAATTCCAGAATTAGGTCACCTTTAAATATATATTTCAGCTTGAAGTGCTCAGGTTAAATTTGTGTTAAGTTCATTATTGGATTTGCATTCAATTTTGCTTTTGTTCTTTAAGTAAGGCCATATACAACAAATGCAGGTCAGAACAATGCCACTGTATAGTATTCTTATATACCTGAGTATATGTAAAGTAAATACATGTGCCAAACAAAGAAAAAACATAAACATGCATCTTGTAGCAATATTTGATCTTATAGATTAATAATGACCTTGATGATTATTTTTTACCTTCAGAGCTCAAGGTCAAACACGTGTATGGTTGTTGGTTGCTAACTTAATGTCATCAGAAGGTTTTACCTTGTATATCCAATATCACTCCTGAGAAAATCGTATTAAATGAAAATATTTGTGATCAAAACCTTGAAAATTCGAGTTTTATGACGTTTGGTTGCATGTCAAGGTCATATAGCATATAGCAAGATGTAAAAAGCATGTTCATCTGAAAATAAACAAATACCCAACATCATTACAATCTACTTAAGATTGGCTGAAATATACGTCGAAATACAGATTTTGAGCGGTTTTTTGACAAACATTTGACCTAGGAAATTTAAGTTTCGTGACCTCGAGATGGAATATCTAGATCATAAAGCATATACCAAAATATAAAAAGCATTTTCCTCTTAAAAATAAACAGATATCCAATATCATTACAATCTACCGATGATGGGCTGAAATACAAGTCGACATACATTTACCTTGCAAATTGGAGTTTCGTGACCTTGAGATGGAATGTCAAGGTCATTTAGCATATGCTAAGCATTCTCATTTTTGAATAGACCAATAAATTCAATATCAATACTTTCTGCTGAAGAGGGGCTGAAATACAAGTAAGAATGGATATTTTGGGGATTTCTGACAAAAATCTGAAAATCACCATTGCAGCAAATTTCAAAATTATTTATTTTTGAAAATCGGAAAACACTATTTTTTTATACATGTATTTTAAAGATAATATACTAAACTGCAAGCTCAGTAAGTTTAATGAATTTCCTTGGATGCAATTTTTTGTAATTAACGCTTAAAAATGGGACAATTGGCCATTTTTCCATTTTTTGGAAATTGTTGTTTTTAGTTATTTTTGTTGCCATTGAAACCAAATTTAGACTTAATTCATTTCATTGCCTTTTGTTTTAAATGTTACATTGACCCATTATCTAATCACTGATATAGTAATAAATCCCAAGTGAATTCGTATTTTCTTTCACAGCTTACTTAGATTTCACTCGTTTTGGCCATTTTGACGGCATTTTTGAAGTCATATTTCAGCATGACCGGTTACCATAGCAACCACTGCTCAAAATGGAAAAACAAAACTTATTTTGTTGTCAGGATTACATATGCCCTTTTTATACAAAATTTCATCAAAACCTGAGACCCTCCTTTACAAGTATTTTTGATGCTAACAGAAAATAGCTCTTAAAAGAGAAATTCTATGCATGTCTTTCGTATCAGTGGAGCTGCGAGGAGGCCAAGTTTCAAAGTTTAAATTACCTGAAAGCCCCATGGACTTTTATTATCTTACACAAACGTGTAATGTTTGTTCTTTCAGAAAATTGCTGTCGTCGTTATCTGACATAGTCAAAAGATATTTTATTTCATGGTCAAATGTCATAGCCCCAAGAGCTGTACTTTTAGTTTTCCGGGCAATAACTTGCATACCGTTGGACAGTTTACAGATATTTGGCAAATAAGTGTATCACAACCTTTGACCTTGAGGTCAATTTATTTCATTCAAATAAAGGCTTTTCAACAGACAAAATATCACTGGAGTAGTCAAATTTAAACCAAGATAAGAATGCAGTGCTGCTATAGCTCTCATTGGATTTGACCTCACTCAAGGTCAAATAAGGCGATTTTATTAAAATTTGAACGGGCTTCATAGGTGACTTGGAACAAGTTATTTGACGCATGCTATTCACTACTGTACAAGGTTTGTGCAACAATTGTAACTCATGTTAGTCATTGACATTGAATTGATATTCGCATCAATCGTCTTTTTCCCTCATTATATAAGTGTTGGTGTGCAATCATCTAAATGATTCTTACTTTTAAAATTCATAAAAATACAAAAGTACAACATACGAATCATTGGTTTTTTGGACCTTTCGTTCGCATTGAAAGAGCTCAAGGTTTTTTTCGGAAATAGTTATTTTTTTTTACCTTTTACAGTATGTGACATTCTTACATGCTATCAAACCTTTACATGATCTTCGCGTCCAATTTTTTTCTAAAAACAAAATCTGTCTGGTTCATGCGTTTTAACTTAAGAATTGCAAGTTATTCATTTTAACAAGGCTTCTTTTTTGTGTAAAACACATAAGGTAATTCGTAGAGAAATCCGAAAATACATTGTTCCATTTTGAAAAAAGGAAACGAAGTTAAACAACGGCAGTAGAATACCGAAAGAACAAAGTAGTGAAATTTACAAAAATTGAAGTCCAAAGACATGGCCAAAGCGAGAACACAGACGACAATGACGTTAGACACAAAACAATGACGTTAGACAGAATCAAAGCACAGAAATAGAAATCACAACATTCAAAACAAAGGCACTCACAGTGTGAACTCCAGTGAAACTGAGGGTGACATCAGGTGTTCCGGAAGGGTAAGCATGTCCTGCTCTGTTAACAGCACCTGTCACACTGCAAGTGAGGAAAATATGTTTTTGAAGGATATGTTAGGTAGCTGATTGGTTAATGTCATTTTCTAACCCTTAGACATAACCAATAAAAATCCAAAGTACGTGTTACTTCTCTAAAAGATATTAAATGTGTAAAATTAAAAAGTGCTTTACGCCTAGTAATGACAGTTTCCATTAAAGAATAAAACAGATACTTCGTATAAATTTTTAAAAAAATTGGTCATATATAATAGCCCACCAACTACATGTAAATGCTTGTCAAGGCAGGATTCAGTCAATTTGAAAGGGAGGCTCCAATTAAAAGTGAAAGGATATTTCACTCAAAATTTTGGGGGATTTCTTAGTAAAACATCAGCATATTCATTCAAAATTCATGGTTGTTTAAAATGGGGTTTCAATTCCGCTTTTTGGATCCGCTAATGATGTAAAGGTCGTAAACAAAACTTGAAATTTTTTATATATAATATGCTTTCTTCAAAATGGCAACCAAACGTTCTCACATCCTCTTATGTTATTTTATCTTATTGTTGTTATTATAAGTGGTGTAATACAACCCGAATGGGTCATAGGTATTTGAATAAAATAAAGTTATAAAATTATGACCAAATCGGTACAACACTGTTTCAATACGGGATTAAAATTTTTGCAAGACACAACTTTAGATCAAAATTTTGACGTGGCGAAATGATGCATTTTTGAAATACACCAACAGTTACGTGAAACAATTGTCAAATAAATTATGATATATAATTAACAAATATATAAAAGAGTGGAAGATAGGTGGGTGCTCAAAAACATCAATTTTAATGCTTAATTTTACTAAGTTTGTAAACGGTCTTCCTGGGTTATGTTGGAACTGACAAGGGTGTATTGATACATAATTACGTACCCTATTGCATCCTTTTTGTTTCTATGGTATTGAGTTTCGAGAAGTACTATTGATTTCAATAACAAATCATTCAGAACAGTCCCGTGTGTATTTTGAAAAGCAGGGTTACGTCAAAAGTCCCCACAGGCATTTTTCTGACAGTTGGGATGTTGATAAATAATAGTAAGCAATTCCATGTGGCTTTTGTAATTTAATCTCGTTAAATAAGCGATTTTTAAAAAAATATCGACAGCTCTACTAGATTTCAAAATAGGAAAACAATCCTTTTTAGGAGGAATCAACAACTTGCATAATCAGGACAAACTTAAACTATGAAAAAAATAAAGCGCATTTTTCCAATGTCCATAAAAAATTCAACAAAACAAGAATTTAAATTTTCATTGGAAACATGTAAAAACTATGGTCTCAGTAAATTATGGAATGAGTTATATGATAGTTGGCTGAAATGTGTAACAATTCTTTTATTTTGCAAAACTATTTTCATCCAAACTATCTTCATTGTGACTTAATTTCATAATCTTCATTCTGCAAAAAAAAAGATGTTACAGAAATCAACAATCTTAAAAACTCATTATTTGATCATTTTTTCAATACTTCTTATGTTTAGAAGTAGGCTTCATTCACCATTCAAAATAAAAGAAAATATAAAAAGTATTGATTTTATAGACTTGTATCTAATGTAATACGTTCTATATCATGACAATTCCTTCCATATCCTGTGAATTTGCACTAACATCGAGAAAATAAACAAGGAAAGAAAGTGGAGTAAATGCACATCAGCCAAAGTCTCTAGAAATACATGACTAATCCAAGCAATGGAACATGACTTCTTTTGTTGTTACTCAGTTTGAAGTCGCCATAAGGCCTTCAAAAATTAGCTTTGCTCATACGTAGTAAGTTCAAGACGGCTCCTTTGAGCAGAATTAATTTTACTTTACCTTAGCTTACAGGAGTTATGTGTATTTTAAAGAAGTTAGCTCTGGTTCTTAACTTGGAATTTTACTTACGATTCTTTTAAGGGAGTACGAATGTCAGAAAATTTGTAATTAGAATGAAAACTGTGACCTTTAGTTTCGTAGAGATTTGCTAATAGAACAACATGAGCAAAAAAATTTGAAAACTATGCAAAAATTTTTAATATATATGACGTCAAATTTAGCGAGAAACAGTTCTCTCTGGAGTTTTCCTTCAATTTCCATTAGCTGTTTATATGCCTTAAAATATATAAAAATATAATTGGAAGGTGATACAATTTTATACATTGTCTATTTTAATGTATTTTAAAGTGACCTATGACCAAGAAAATATTTTACCCTGTTTAAGGAGGTAGACCTTGGTTAGGCTAAAAATTTCCACTCTTTTAATTTTTTTGAATTATAGAATTTAAAGTATACATGTTCATGTAAACTTGAAGAAATTTTCAAGAATTTTTACCGTTCCGTTTCCTGTGTAGGGTTCATCGACGATACCCTGTTTCCTAATATTATTTGGTCCGTTCAGGACTTGATTTTTGTGTATAAAATTAGCTGTAATTAAAATTGTATTTGATATAAAAATGTTTCAAGCACAAAATTATATAGTGTAAAAAGTGTGAAATTGAGCATGAAGAATGCTAATAAATTTTGAAATTTTGATTTGAGATACAAGGGTGTTATTAAAGTGAAAGCTAGAATTTTTACTCAATTTTGATAAGTATTAAACACTTTTTTTTAAAAATTGAGTCGTTTAATTTTCACCAAAAACTGAGAATAGAAAGAAAATAAGAATATGTAAAATATAATAAAATTTTAGAAAAATCTACCGTTTCATTTTTTCTAAATTCAGCATAAAGTAAATAAAAATTCAATAAAATTGCTGAATCTGTACTTTAAATTACCTCCTTTGCAAGAACTCTGACCCTTAATATTTTTTCCGTTATTTATGGATATTTTTGCAACAAATGTAGAGTTAATGCCTTCGTTATACATAACTGCATGAAAGGGTGGTAAATTTTCATGAAAATAAATATTTATTTGCTGTCTCAAAAAAAAATATTGCAATTTCGAAATTTTAATCATACCTACCTCCATGATTCTTTTTATTCATTAAAGAATTACGAAAGTGAAAAACAGAGTTATCTCTTCCCGCTTCAGGTCTACCCCCCTAAATGGGTAAAACCAAAGGATATCGAATGCTTCTGAAATCTGACACTTATACTCCCTTATTTTTTTTTCCACAGTATAATTTTAAACTTTTCATATTACTGTAATACTTGTCAAAAATTGTGCGAAGCTTTCATTTTTATCCTATACCGGCTAAAGCAATATTAAGCATTTATTAACAGTACCTTCGGTATTTTGTTATTTAAATGATCTTAAATGAAAGGAAACGTCTGTCATTTATTTATGTGCATACAAATGAAGTGGAAGTTTCTTACTTTCGACAAAAAGTTATGTTATCTAAAATTAATATTAAGCAAAGAGAATTGATTTTATAATTTATCTGGTCAATATTTTTTCTGCTGTAAAAAAGAGGGACACATTTTCAGTTTCTTGATATTTATTTATTCATTGTGGTTGAAAATTCTGCGAGCTTAAATCCCCCCCCCCCTAATGCGCAACTAGACTTTGCTGAAACCGACCCTCTTGAACTAACTATAAGATACGGGTAAAGCTCATTGTTGACTTCAAGATAAAGGTGTTGAACCGTTGTTTGGTTCTTTAAAGTGGTTGTACCGTTGCTTGGTCATACTATGTATTTTAGACGGTTTGTCTTATATCCATGACATCCATATCCTTTCATTGTTTGTAAGAGCAAACAACTTTAAGCAAAAAGGAGGAAGTTCTAAATTAAAAATCATAGAAATACGGCAATTCAGATTTAACACAACATCAAACCATATGAAAAATATAAAACAAATGAACAAAAGTGAAAAGGAACTCCACGGATCTTTAGGGGCATATTGTTTCGCCTTGTCTGTTTGTATGCATGTTTGTCTGTCCGCAACTTTAACCTGGCCCATAACTTTGGAACTAGTTGTGAAAGGCCCTTCATATTTGGTATGTGTATTGATTATGTAAAGCAAAACGCCATTATGCAAATTTCACTAAGGTCAGGTCAGAGTTCAGGTCTCACAAGTGAAAATCTAGATTTGCTTTGGCTCGAAAATTACAATTTTTAGAGGCTTGATATTCTATATGTGAACAGTTCTAACGGAGCTTAGTACATATCCATAAAAAAAATTGGGTCAGGTCAAAAGTCAAGGTCGCTAAGTGCAAATTTGAAAACTTTAACAAAAACTTTAACATTGCCTATATCTTTTTAACCAGATATGTTAGGACATTCATATTTAGCCTGTATTTTGTTCATATGAAGCTGAACAGGATTATGCATATTTCATTACGGTCAGATCAAAGGTCAGGGTCACAGAGGAAAAAATGTCAAATTCAAGATTTATCTATAGCTTATTAATTACAATTGCTAGAGGCTTGATATTCTTTATGTGAATAGATCTAACAAAGCTCAGTACAATTCCACCAACAAAAGGGTCAAGGTCACCGAGTGCGAAATTTGAAAATTTTCACAAAAAACTAATATTTCTTTTCAACCAGATGTGATAGGACTTGCATATTTGGCCTGTTTATTGGCCTTATAGAATTTTAACAGCAGTATTCAAATTTCACTATGGTCAAGTCAAAGGTCAAGTTCTGAGAGGTCAAAAGGTCAGAATCTAGATTTTGCTATTGCTAGTTGATTACAATTGCTAGAGGCTTGATATGCTAATTGTTTATAGTTCTAATAAAGTTTAGTACAAATCCACCAAAAACAGGGTAAATCAAAGGTCAAGACCACCGAGTGCAAATTCCAAACCTTTACCAAAAAAATTAACATTGCCTATATTGTTTCAACCATATTTGATAGGACTTTCATATATTGCTTGTTTATTGATTATATAAAGTTGAACACGATTATGCTGATTTTATTAAGATCAGGTCAAAGGTCAAGGTCACAGAATTCAATATGTCAAAATCTAGATTTTGCTATTGCTCATTAATTACTATTGCTAGAGGCTTGATATTCTATATGTAAATAAATCTAAGTGAATGGCGCTTAGTACAAATGTCTATTAAACCTTAAATTCTAGTGCTAATTGCAATTTTTTAGCATAATTTGTTGAAATGGTTGCTGACGGGGGCATAGTGTTACACAAAAATATCTTGTTTATATTGTTTTTGAATTAAAGCTTGTGTGAGGCAAAGCATGCTTACCTTCCGAAGCATTTGATTATACTGTTTTGTATGTAAAATTATAATCTTCTCGTCTTTCTTGTTTGTTCACTTCTTTCTTTTTAAATCTTCTGGTCTTTCTTTTTTTTTTAGTTCATTTCTTTCTTTTTTTTACCTTGGAATGGTAATCTTTGTTAGTGATTTTATGATACCCCTTGAGTGTTCTTGATTATTTGTAGCTGTCACTTTGAATACATGGTTATCTAATAAAACATTGACACAAATGCTTTCAACATTTGTGTTAAAATATATCAGCAAACGAATACCAAAACAACTAAGCAAAATGTGATAAAGGGGAAATTTAAAATCAAAAATAAAAAAATGGCAATTCATAAAAAATAAGTAAGACAATATTACAAAGACGAAAAAAATAAACAAATCACACAAAACTAAAACACTAGCAGTGTGAACCTCCACAAAAACTAGAAATTTCATTAAGTGCTTTGGAAGGTACTGTGATGTTCTAGAACTTCCTTTTAATTACCTTCTTCAACTTCCGGAATTAAAGATCTTAACATACATTCCCCTTCAAAACAACTCTGAAAAAAATGAAACTTTCAACTCATTGGAAAAATTTGAAATGCAATGAATGTATAGTAGCTGCTGCATATTTTAGTATTAATTGAATTTTAGAAGTGCAATGGTTAACATACGTTACTCACGGTTTATGACCGAACCCAAAATACGTAAGACGAGGTGCTCTCAAGAGCATGTATCGCTCACCTACACCTTGACTTACATAGATAGTATATGTCAATGCGCCAAACGTTCCAATATGTCCAGTGGTTTGAGGGGGACAGAAGGTGCCCAATTTTAAACTATGTTCCCTGTTGGCAGCCATCTTTAATAAAGCGTAATTCTATGGAAAAACTTTCTTTGTAGGCGAACACCTAAGAACTATTGTGCCCAAATTTGATTCCAATTGGCTCAGCAGTTTAAAGGACAAGGCCTTCGAATGTTTTTCCTATTTCGTCCAATGCTAAAAACTTCCCCGCTGGCGGCCATCTTGGATATAGTAAGGACCTGAAAAACAGGTCTTTCACAGGGCCAACGAAGGACTATAATGGCCAAGTTTGGTTTCAAATGGCTCAGCAGTTTCAGAGGAGAAGATGTTTGAATGTGTTTTCCCATAGGGTCCAGTGTTTAAACTATCTTCCCCTCAGGCGACAATTTTGGATTTAGCGCGGATCATTAAACACCTGCATGGGACAAACAAAGGACTATTGTGGCAAAGTTTGGTTCCAATCACTTAGCAGTGTCAGAGGAGAAAATCTTTCAATTTGTTTTCCCAAAGAATCCAATTTTAAAACTATCTATCCTGCCAGCGACCTTAGACCTGAAAACCCTTTTTTTGCAGGGCACCATTTAAGGACTTTTATGTCCAAGTTTGGTTCCAATTGGCTCGGCAGTTTCAGAGGAGAAGATCTGTTAATGTGTGTTCCCATAGGGTCCAATTTTAAACCATCTTCACCGCTTGCATTCACTTGGATATAGCGCAGACCTGAAAGACGTAGCTTTTTTTAGGGGACCATCAATGGGTTGTTTTGGCCAAGTTTGGATTCAGTTGGCCCAGTGATTTCATAGTAGAAGATTCTTGAATGAAAAGTTTACGCCGGACGGACGGACGACAGACATAAAGTAATAACAATATCTCACCCTGACTCTAGACAGGTGAGCTTAAAGTGAATCAAACTCCCTGAATCTGAATTTAGATTTTTTTTTTAATTTGTTTTTTTAATTTATTTTTATTTTTTTTATTATTTATTTTTATTATTATTATTATTATTTAAATATTTTTGTGTAATTTACGACTGTGTTAGTTTATTGGTTTTATAAGTCTGTTACACATCTTATCTTCTTATTTCATCAAAAACGCAACGGAAATTTTATTAAAAGCGAGATAACTCCAATTAAAAAGTTTTTAATTTGAGAATAAATTTATTCATTTTAAATATACCTTTCGCTCACCATCAAAGATGAAATATGTGCCCGTTATATAAATGTTAATTAATTTTCATATATCAATATTGTGTTAGTTATTCGTATTGTTAGGAATGATTTCAAAAGAAAATAACAAACTTACAGCTGTTGAATTACAAGGACTTCCATTGTATGCATACCCAGCATAACAAGCATACGGATCAGATGATGAAGTACAATATATGGCATTGTAACAATAAGATGCACTTGGTTGCTAAAAATATAATAGAAAACTTCATCGAATTGACCATGACAATTCAACACTAGAGCTGCAATTTAAATTGTATATCAAAAATAGTCTGTTATGGTTGGTGTGTTGATTGTAGAACATTGTTTACTTTTCATTGCTGTAATTGTCGGTAGGAAAATGGGTACAAATTACACTTCACCATCAGCCATTCTGCGTAAGTAGATAACTGACACTGAAGTTGTCGAAAGACACTTGTGGATTACTTGTGTGACATTTTTTGCTGATGTCTTTCGTTTGTGGTTAGAATAACAATATTTTGAAGTTCATCACAAAATCGCATTATTCAGCACTCTTCGATACTTTATCATTGATGAATCCTAAAAATTATGATTGTTATGCTTAAAGTCTTTATTCATTGCCGTGGGTGGCAGTTAAAGAGAAATACGTAACCAAATCAAACTTAATTAAATAGATTCTGAAGATGTCTACGCGAAAAACAAAATAACGAATTTACTGAAAACCATTTCTTAAGCCGCACTTACACTACACCGTATAGCACAAACGTATGAGGAACGGATGAAAATCATTTTTGTACGGCGGTAAATATTTTTGTTCGTTCACGCATTACAGTGAAAACGTACAAAAAACCGGAGGTATACAGTAAGTACAACATACATGCACAATCCTGGTACCGAATAAACCGAACACACACCGAACAAACACCGGAACCCTACAGGACGAGCACCGAATAAAACGTATTTATAACGTTAACATACCGAACGAGCACCTATTAAAAACGAATTGAATAATTACTATGCAAAACAATCAATTTTTCAAAACGCTATCCCGAGTTCTTATCGTTGTCTATGTTTGTCTTTTGTCTTTTTATTGTTTTTCTTGAGCAGTTGGCTAGTAAATTGTGGCATGTGATTGTAATTTTTGGCCATTGTAATTGTGTTTCCTGTAATCTTTGCTGTCTTTGACCGCTCAACAACTTATTTTACACAAATAATCATAACGGAGTGCTTGACTAAGTAAATTCATTTACTCCCAAAATGTCACCGAATGAACTGTCGGGGCAAAGATAACCTTCTTCAGAACAACCAAAGGTAAAAATTCCAGTGAAGATACCCAAGACCAAGATCGGATTCAAGTTATACAGTTTTTAGAGTAGCGGATGCTCTTAAACGGCGAGAAAACAGACATTGTTTTCAATTTTGATGTTTTGGGTATATTTAAGAAAAAAATGTTACAATATAAATACAATTAAAAAATACAAATAAACAACCACTGCATAAGTCTTACAATTACTTAATTAAATAAGCAACTTTGAAGAGGTATTGTATACCACCTTCTATTGGATGATCACATAATAATGATACCGTTGTAAATTCGTTTTAAGCAAAATAAAAATGTTAAAAGTAGTCTACATTTTAAATGGTAAAAAGGACAAAATATACAAAGTAAAAAATAATAAAAGACTGGCTGAAAAACAAAAGTAAGGAACAGAAGTATGGCTCAAATAATCGGCCCAATGACCTCCAACTAGTGGGTAACCTGATGATTTTTGTCGTTCTTCAGTGGTTCAAGTTCCTCTCGTTATGGTAGGACCATAATTTTGGTTCTCCGTACGGTTGCTTTATAGTTTAAGCCATAAGGTTGAAAATACGAGCATTTCCTTCTGTTCTTAACTTTTTTTATTTTTTTTTTATTTATTTTTTTTTAATATTTAATATTTTGTGCTTATTATCTTTTAATTGTGGCCTCCTTTGCCGATTCTTTTTTTTCTTACATAATTAATTTACCGTTGCACAACATACATTTTTATAAATTCATTTCATTTGGTGCTCGTCCGGTTAGTTCCACTGTAAGTCCGGAACTCGAACGGTTTATCCATTATCTCTTCGGTAAGAGTCCGTTTCATCAATATGAACGGATGCAAGACGAACAAGTACTGAATGAATAACGTATATACAACACATGACAACTGAACAAAACGAAAACCTACCGTACATTCGCCGAACATTTTGTGCGGTATATGTCCGTTCCAAGTTCCAAGTTTTGAACATGTTCAAAATTTTTCACGGTACAAAACGGACATTACCGTTCTTGTACCGTATTCGCCGGGTAAAGAACGGACGATAAACGTATATGAACGGAGACGAACGGATATAATTTAATTTTTATACGTTCGTCTAGTGTAAGAGGGGCTTTAGCTAATACGAAAAAAAACCTCTTTCATGATTAGATACTCGTTTGCATGTGATTAATTATGATGAAGATAATTATTTTCTTACATTCTAACTACAAAATTATTACTCTGTCACTCTATATATATTATTACAATCAAAGGAACTAACTAGACAATTACCACACACAATGATGATAGGGGATCGTGCATTAGATATTTGCACTGTATATCGTAATCATATCGTTCCCCAGTCACCCACATCTGATTCAACAAACGGAAGGGGTCATCAGTTTGTCCATGCTTCATACAATTTAGTAAGGTACCATTTTTTTCTGCATCAAACGAAATTTTATCCAACCTGGAATAAAAATTATCTCTTCTCATGTTATGTTACCATTTTTATTTCATTTTTTTAAAAGACTTCGCTTAACTACAAGTAAACAAAAGTAAACAAAATAGGAAAGATTCCGATAATCAGTAAACGTAAACTTTGTTTTTCACCATCCAGTTGTATCTAATATGACCAGACACTTGAAGGTTTTCTATTTAATAAATATTTTTATTGTTGACAGGATAATGGTGGCTGTTAAAGCAAAACAAAGCAAAATAACCTTACCTACGAAAAAATATATAAAAGCAAAAATCGAAGAGAAACAAGACAAAAAAATAATAGCCTTGTATTGTTTTATCCAATATTTAATGTAATTTTTCATAAAGTATGCTTAAAACGTTTATATAACATGCAATATATCTAAAAAATTGCAATCTCAACTGAAAGAAAAAAACATAACCTGCAAGATTTCAACACCAATTACATGTAATGAAACCAGATATAAAGTTAGAATATTATAAGCAAGTACACTGCAGCTTGCTTTTAAAAATAGATAATGAATTAAGAATCTACAGATTTTCTTACATGTTTACATGAACAAGATTTAGGTGATTTCCAAAATCATAATCAAGACCATGTTACAGCACACAAATCGTCAGATTTACAGATAAACCCTTACAAACCGACATGAAAATATCTTGAAATATAAATCAAAACAAATAGAAACATAAATATCTTAAAATTACGATATAGTTCACCAAAGATAAAGTTTTGAAACTGTACAGACCAAGAGATTTTTTTACATTTTGCTTATCTTATGTTGGAAAACCCCGAGTTGGTTAGGTCTAAAGTTGCTTCCCTTCCAATAAACATGCGAAATATGAGGTCAAATTTGAGATCTCCGTATTAATTTGGAAATGTGCTTTTGATACTCCTTCGTATATGTTCCAATTCAATCAAATGAACAGTTTTATTCTTGTGTATAACTAAAACAATATTTAAAATCAATATGTTTATAAAAGTGCGACAGTGCAAAATTATTGGCAATTTAAACACTAAAGCTAGAACTTCATTAGTCTTTGCCAAAATAGAAAAAGCTTCATCAGCTACTGATCACCAATTTACTATAAATCAATGGTTTTTCAGAGAGACTCCTTTGCATTCAAGAAATACTTGACAAAATCAAAAAATTGGTTTTTTTTGGTTCTGGTTGGAGTGGGACATATGCCGACATGGCATGCCAAAACTACAAGCAATAAACATGGAGGTCAAAACTGAATTTGTTAAGTTATAATAATTCAAAATGTGATTGTGACGTTCAATTTCATTGGTCAGCGTCATAAATAACAAAAGAAATATTTTTTCGATATTTCCGTTTGCCCATTAATCCGCTCCGCGAAAATATAGTGCAGAAAATTAAGTCGTCATTTGTTCCGATCAAACAAATGTTTAAACTCGTTTGAAACAACGGCAGTAGAATACCGAAGGAACAAGGGAAGCGATGACTACAAAAATCGAAGTCCAAAGACATGGCAAAAACGGTAACAGATAAAAACAAAGACAAAACAAGGACGTGAGACAGCTACAATGCACGGAAATAAAAAGATAACATTAAAAACTAAGGTACTCATAGTGTGAACTCCCATGAAAACCGGGAGTGACATCAGGTGCTCCGGAAGGGTAATAATTTAGGAAATTATGTAGGCGGATCACTCACTTCGGACTTTATTCAGTTTGTGAGTGAGCTCCCGGAGTTTATACATACATAATTTAAAAACCAAATTGAATGTTTAATCCTATAGTTAAGTCCTGTTCTTTGTTTTTATTTCGCTAGGAATTTTTTTTTCGTCAGTCATACAATGCATATAAAAAGAAAGTTTGACTATAGGACGCCTTTATTTCTTTTGTATAATCTGTTATGTAATGTTGTGTGATTTAATTTAAATTCTTTAGTGAACAAAAGGCTATCAAGAGTTTATATCGATCACCTGGCCCTTGATTAACATAGACATTTTTCGTTGAAAAGCCCATATATATAGTTAAACTATAGTTACAATATGCCTTATTCGTTTAAGGGAGAAGACCACTGTTTGTGTTTCCCATGGGGACCAATATTAAAACTATGTTTTCCGTTGGCAGCCAACTTGGACATTGCTGACCTGACAAACACCTTTTTCGTAAGGGACCACCCAAGAATTCTTGTGGCCAAGTGTTGTTCCAATTGGCAAAGTAGTTCCGAAGATGAAGATTTTTGAAGGTGTTTCCCATAGGTCCGATGTTAAAACTATGTTCCCTGCTTGCGGCCAACTTGAATATCGCGGTGACCTGAAAAAAAACCTTTTTTGTGAGGGACCATCCAAGGACTACTGTAGCCAAGTTTGGTTCCAATTGGTCCAGTAGTTTCAGAGGAGAAGATCTTTGAATGTGTCCAATGTGAAAACTATATTTTCCCGCTGGCGGCCACCTTGGATATCGCACCAACCTGAAAAACTCCTTTTAAGTAACGGACCATCCAAGGACTATTGTGGCCAAGTTTGGTTCCAATTGGCCCAGTAGCTCCAGAGAAAAGATCTTTGAACGTGTTTTCCCATACGTCCAATGTTAAAACTATATTTCATGTTGTCGGCCATCTTGGATATAGCGCTGACCTGAAAAAACATTTTGTAAGGGGCCATCCAAGGACTACTGTAGCCAAGTTTGGTTCCAGTTGGCCCAGTCAGAGGAGAAGATCTTTGAATATGTTTTCCCATAGGGTCCAATGGTAAAACCATGTTTCCCGCTGGCGGCCATGTTGGATATCACGCGCTGACCTGAAAAACACCTTTTTTGTAAGGGACCACCTAAGGACTATTTTGGCCAAGTTTGGCGCCAATTGCCTCATAAGTTCCAGGGAAGAAGATCTTTGAATGTGTTTTCCCTTAGGTTCCAATGTTAAAACCATGTTTCCAGCTGGCGGCCATGTTGGATATCACGTGCTGACCTGCAAAAAACACCCTTTTTGTAAGGGACCATCAAAGGATTATTGTGGCCAAGTTTTGTTCCAATTGGCCCAGTAGCTTTAGAGAAAAAGATCTTTCAATGAAAAGCTAACGCCGGATAGACGGACGACGGACGCAAAGTGATGGCAAAAGCTCACCCTGGCATTAACTAGGTGAGCTAAAAATCGTGTCATATTTTATCTCTTATGTTAATTTGCTTTACACCTTCATTAAAGGTATATATATACAACTTACGCATGAAGATGCATTTGAATTTGATATAGCGAACACCTCGAAAATATGAATGGATTCATTCTGTACGCCTTTCCTGCAGGCAATATTGTCTCTGCCATAATATACTGCTCAGTCAGTGAACAACCTTCAGGTCCACCAAGGACATCATGGCCTGCTCTCATGCTGTATATGCAAATATTTAAATCTTGATTTAATAATCGACTTTTTTAAAATACACATAACTTTTTTTTTGCTTCATTACATCTCTTAATGAATTTGAAAATATATCCTTTGCTTTAGTATTCATATACTTTTAAATTCTTTAAATGTTTTTACAGAAAATTTAGTCATATATAACTCAATGCTTACATTTCAGGACATTGAAATTTTAAATACTGGTATCAAATACTGTACAATTCCCTGTTATAGATTGTAGGCTCTTCATTTTTCTTAGATATGGTGTACTTGTACATGAGATTATATCAAGTTGCATAATAAACAGTAGATTTTGTTATACTGAACACGTTTTTCAAGGAGGAACCTCTCATCAGCAGAATTTAAATTAAATAATATGGAATTACAAAAACAGGATAACAGTAAACACCTACAATGGCCGGGAACTACAATCACATGCCACAATTCACAAGCGAACTACAAGGAAAACAACAATGAAGACAAGAGACATATATAAATAACGATAGGAACTCGGGATAGCCGGACCTGGTACCGGCACTAGCAAAAGTCAGTGGTAGGGTTAAACTGTTTTATGGGTACCCAAAACTCCCTTTAATCTATCCCGTTTCTCTATAGTATAATATATATGCGAATAAAACCCAATACAGGTAGACTATTAACACAATGACCACTATATGGAAAAGAAAGCATATGACAAAACGTAATTAAGAGAGATGGGTCAAATAGTGCTCGCCGCTAAACTACCAGTTAGCTCAAGGAACTTAGTCTGCTGGTAAAACACTGTCGCACTACGGAGGAAAAATCAAACTCAAAACTCCCAAAAGGGTTAGGTAAAGAGTCGTCATGTACTTCAGTAGACAACGGCAGTATCAGTGAGAGACCAGTATATATTTTAAGTCTTCAGGTCACTGGAATCCAAAGCCAATTTCACGGATTTGTTCAGAATATCTCGTCGATATCCACTATTACGTCAAGAATGTAATTTACATCCCAGTTTTTCTGGATTATTTATCACTTTCTGACATTCTTCGTCAGAAACTGATAAATATTATGTAAAAGAAACGACTCTCAAATAATATTTATCAGTTTCTGACAGCTTCGTACTTAGATCTTTTAATACATTGATGAAAGTGGACGTTTGAAATCTAAGCTATATGACAAACGTGATGATTTTAACTTCCCAATTGTGAATTTTCCCTTTCTGAGCAGCAATATACCTACCTCTCCAGCCTATGGAGAGTACATTTCACATGTGATTCGTTACTGTCGAGTTTATAGTTTATACAGTGATTTTTTTTAATAGAGCAAAAACACTGTCCCAAAAGTTGCTTAGTCAGGGATTTGTTCAGCCTTTCTTGCTTGCATCCCTTTAGACATTTTATAGCCGTCACCGTGACATCATTGACAGATATGACGTGTCTGTGTCCCTAATGAAAACGGACATTTTCAGTTAGATTTCACGTCTTCACGGATTTGACATAACCGGATTTGACTCAACCCTGAATTGACTCAATGATAGTGTGACGGGTTCCGCTAGCGGAGCAGGACATGCTTACCGTTCCGGAGCACCTGATGTCACTACCGGTTTTATGGGAGTTTACACTATGAGTGTCTTAGTTCTTAATGTCGTCTTTTTTATTTCCAAGCATTGAAGCTGCCTCACGTCCTTGTTTTGTCTTTGTTTTTTCTCTGTTGCCGTGTTTGCAATGTCTTTGGACTTGGATTTTTGTGGTCTTCGCTTCCCTTGTTCCTTCGGTATTCTACTGTCGTTGTTTCTAACAACATTTCCATTAAATGGAGGATAAGAAATGTCCTTTGTAATTAGCTGTTTGGGAGTCATGTCATATCTAGATGTCAAATGTTCATATCTTCTGTAAAACTTCTTAAAAGTATTTAATAAATACAAAAAATACCGAAACTGCATAAAAACAGTAAATTTCGTTATGCTGTACACGTGTTTCAAAGTGTAACCTCTCATCAGCAGCATTAAAATCAAATACTGTGAAAGTACTTTTGTTCGTGGGGTTCCAATTTTCGTAAATTTCGTGGTTCGCCAAGTCCACGAAATTAAGTTCCTAACGAAATGCATTTTTCCTTGAGAGTTTTATGCATATAATTGGAAACCACGAATTTAAGTTCCCACGAAATAGTGATGATTATGAAAACCACGAAAATTGATGTCAACGAATAAAAGTACTTCCACAGTAATATGGAAAGTCATAGTCCAAAAAATGTAACAAAAGAAGTACTCATTACCAAATAAATCGAAATAGGAATGCTAAATCTAGTACCAAGGACATCTACCGAGTGCCATACACGGAATGAAGCCTAAGTGTTTTAAGGGGTTAGAATTTTGATAAAAACAGTAAATTTCTATTACTCGCAAAGTAAGATTTTCATGTCAGACAAGTCTGACTATTGGGCTCAAATTTTATAAATTTCATAATAATTTATGAAATCTGTAACCTTGTTGTAAAAGTTTGGATGTGAGACCAGAGTCAATGGTGATGAGCCATAATCCAGGAAGAACTCTTTACCATATATATAGAAACAGGAGGCCAAATCCATTACAAAGGACAACCATCGAGTGTCATACATGAAATGAAGCCTTAGTATTTTAAGTGATTTGAATTTTGATAGTTTGACTTTCCGACTGGTGATGACCCTCAGAGACCTCTGGTCTTCCGACGGTCCAATGGTTTCAAAATTGCGTTCACATAAAAGTGCCCCAGCAATTCATTGGCTGACTTTAATGCTGCTGATAAGAGATTACTCCTTGAAACATGTGTACAGCATAACGAAATTATCTGTTTTATGCAACTTAGGTATTTATTGTATTTTGAAGGGAGGACTTTCAACGTCGTTGTTGGAGGATCATGGGCATGACAAATTATTTCAGCTATTTAACAAATTATATTATATTATTGAGAAAAAAAAATGAATCTCTAAAAATATCACTGCTTCATGAATTTTGGGGTCTGAAATTTTAAAACTGATATATTTTAGACTGCAATAGACCTAGAAGACTTGGTTTGATTTAATGGCTTTGCTGCTCATTTCAGTCTACCCATTTTGTCTTTTTCATGTTGTCTAAATTCATCCTGAATATAAAAAATTGTGAGTTTTAGATTTCTAATTTAAATTTCTATTCTTTCTCACTTTTTGCTGGTATTCGTTTGACGATTTAATTGTAAAGAAGCAAACAGAATGCATCGACGTTATCGCAAACGAGAAAACGAACTATATTCGTATACTTACTTATGTGCAATTTCATGAGCACCCACTCTAGATGACCATCCCATTGCCGGCGCCTCGATAACAGAAACTGAATAGTATGGTTGAGTACACAAAATTCCTGATGTTTCATCGCTAAATGTATATCCTATACACAAAAATACATAATGTTTCCATTACTAACAAGGTGAATTGATTTCATAAAGTAAATCCAATGCCAGTTGCCGAAGAATATGCAATGAAACACCAAATTTGCCAGGTCTGTTGGAGGTTCATTCATTCAACAAATTATTTGCATTTGACGAGAAGTTTCCATGAGGAAGAACATGGAACAATTTCTCATCGAGTAACATGTCAAACTGTTCGGTTGTATTGCATTTTTACAGATCCGCCCAAAGGAAATAATAATTCTTATGGGCCAAGCAGTTTCCAATTATATGAAGTTTGAACAAAATCATCATTAGGTCTCATGTTTAACTATGGTCGGCTGTAGGTGCTATCGTTATTTTCCGATAATCCTGGGCAAACAAAACAATACTTTTGTAAAGATCTAGCTGGTCATTATTTAACTGAGCCATCTCTGGGAAAAACTTTAATTTGTGGTGTTCAAGTACTTACTTTAAGCAAGAAGAAATAATGTTCATATTCAATAACATGATCTTATTGTCTGGATTTCAGTATTGAAATGGTTTTCACCTTCGGAAAGTTAATTTATATTTTTACTGCAGTCACAAGCCATAAACATGTAGACTATCCAAAGTCAACATTGGCCAGGAAAATATGCATAAAACATACTCTTTTTTCTAAAAAGATACCGAAGATCAATTTCCTTAAAATGTACTGACTAAATATAAAAACCTTTTTACAAACCTAAGATACCTGTTTCCCACCATTGAAAGTCATCAATAAATCTAGCCAGATTTTGTCTGAAAAAGGAAATGTAGTAGAGGATTAAATTGTGTCATTTTTTTTTTTTTTTTTTTTTTTTTTTTCAACCAAAATATCAGTTTCAGCATTTTTCTATTATTACAATAAATGGATGTATATCGGTGCACCTATTATTTACCGCAACCCCACCATCCAAATAGAGTTCCTTTCATTTATATTAATAAGGCAATTTATTTTGATTTCACTTTTCCATTAGTCGGCTTTCCTTTTCCTTGTAGCTATATTCAAACCGAGCCAGCATATGGAATTTACCTCTCCAGGTCCATTCGCTACTCAAGGACATGCGGTCGATACAGTGACTTCTTTGATGGAGTTTGGTTGCTGATAAATTGGCGAATTAAACATGATTTATTCACTTTTTTCTTTTTTGGGGCCATTTAAGGCTTGCATAGGTTGAGGTTCATCACTGTGTTGAAGACCGTACGGTGACCCCTAGATGCTTTGTTTTGGGTCGTTTGAACCTTGAGATGGGATGTTGTCTCCTTGAAATTTACCCATTTTCCTTTCTTTTTTATACTTAAACAAGGTTATGATACCCATAACTTTATGTCATCACTACAGAAGTTTTACGGTCGACATCACGATCCTGCGGACCGCTTTGGAATATCTGTTTCCCAGGTGACAAAAGATCTTTTCCTTTACAGCTAAAGTTGTTTTTTCATCTACTGGATTTCACTTTACCAATGGAATTAACACGTTCAACACGGCGGGTGTCCTATAAGAAGCTAAGAAGCAGAAAATGCTTACTCAATCAGTGCACCTATCTCACTCATGGTTTTTTTTGGATCCATGTTGTTCATCTTTGTATGCTTTTGTCTTCATTTTCTTTTCTATGCCGTGCTCGTGTTCAGTCTTTTTTGTGTGTGTTTCCGTTGTTGCCATTGTCTTTCGATTGCTAGTTTTCAGACTGGCGGTAAGGTTCTCACTTTCCTTTCTAAACAAAATTGTCAAGCATCACCAATTTTGACCCGACTTTTCCTCTAAAGTTAACAAATATTGTGTCTTCAAATGAAACAGTTAAGAATTTTATCTACTAGGTACTTTCGTGTATACATTGTTTTTCTTTTCTTTCAAATCTGTTGAATCACTGGTTTTCTCCCATTTGCGTGCAAGATTCAAGGCTTTCTTGAGTATGTTTTTGAAAAGAGCTTTGAACTTTCAATGAACATTACACAATGACTTGTGCTTTGTATTCCGCTGTAAGCTTTGTTTTTGAAGTAGTCACTAAAAAGTGTAATGGCATTAGTTGTACAAAAGTTGATACTTTAAATACTGTTTATGATGATTCAAGGTACTCTGGAGATATGTCAACTTTTTGCATGTAATAGTTCGATTGAAGAGCTCATCTTTTTAAAGTTTAAGTTTTCGGGACTATCTTGATGAACTAAAGATGTTTCTCTTTGTGTCAACATTTATGTTATTATAATTCCTAATTAAACTAAGTTAAGTCAACTTCTTCTACCTTAATGATTGCATGAAATGAAAACGGAAGTTTTGTATAATTGTAACTTCAGTCAAAATAAAATTGGTGTAAGTTTAGTTATCGAATGGTTTCTATCAAAGTTCTATATCCTCTTTAAATTTGTGAATACTAGTAAATATAATTTTACTTTTAAAACAATATTGTTAAAAGATTTATCAGCTAGGGCGACAAGAACAATTTATATCAGAAAGACAAGTTTATCATTTTAAGTGGAAAATTAAACTTACAATGACTTCTATTTTACTTGCCAAATGAGCTGTTTTATTTAAAATTTCTCTCTTTTGGCAAGTTTTTTTTTAAATCTGACAATCTTAAACATGGATATGGAGTTAATGTTGTTAGACACTTGATAATACCTTAGATTGCAGACAAGGTCCACATCAGACAGAATATTCAAATATCCAAAGATCACGTGTCCAGGTGGGGGTGATATTAACACAAAAGCAGGTGTAAGTCAAAGGTCTGTTTTTAAATTGGTCGATTGCAATCTTGCTTAAAATTAAAATTTAACAGGATAGGCATTAACGTGTGGCACAAGATGTGTTATCTATACTTATTTATATGTATTTTGTCCTGTCCTGTTTAACGGGGAAAGCAAACACCAAGATGTATGATAGCAAAACAGTCAATAAGCTAGATTAGCGAGATCTCCTATGAAATTGAGAACACATCTATAAGTGTTGAGTCATCCAACTATACCCTGGGGCCAGTTAAATTTTGGTTTATTGCATAGAAATTCGAGAGCCATTATGGTAGAATATAGAATAAAATATAGAACTGGAATGACTCAATATGAAAAAGAAAGGAAATGGGGTAAATGTCAAGGAGACAACATCCCATCTCCAGGTAAAAACGACCCAAAACAAAGCATCTAGGGGTCACCGTACGGTCTTCAACACAGTGAAGAACCTCACACCATATAGCAAGCCCTAAATGGCCCCAAAAAAGTGAAAAAATGAATAAATCAATGGAAAACGACCACCTCCAATAACCCAAATATCAAGAAACTAAAATGTTATAAGAAGACAAGGACAAGCCAATGGCCAACATTTTCCTTGAGACAGGCGCAAAAATTGCGATGGGGTTAAACTCGTTTTCTTGGATCTAAACCCTCCCCTATGTGTGTTGAATGGCCAAAAATAAATATACAAAGACTCACAGCAAAAATCAAACTTGAAAAAAGTCCAACTTATCAACACGAGTACCTTTGCAATGAAGTACATAAAACATGAAGACAATACACACGGGTACTTCTCTGACAAATGCTCGCAGTTACTGACAGTAAGCTAAGGACATAATTTCCGTTGAAATGTATAAATGTTTACAACATTTGGATAAGTGTATGTAAAGCCAACAACAGAATATAACGGTAAGAGATAACATTTATCCCGTATATGTTAAACTTTTATTCATGATAAACTGCGACTTGAATTAAATTAATTTAAGTGTACCAAAAGACATGACATACCCAGTCACAGCAATAACATGGTCAATTTCACTGAAGATATGCCCATTATCAAATACAAATTTAGCTAAATTTTCAATCACAGCATCTGCATCGAGATAAGTCGTGCCATTGACGTCAACAGGGTGATCGGACCATTCAGACGAGTCTTCTGGTTTCTTAAAGAAAATAATAAATAACAACTTTTGTCAATAATAATTTTTTATATAAAAAAAATCTATGCTGCTTCACGCCGATATGTAAAATCAATAATAATACCCGAGGGCGTCAATCGTATATTTGACGGTTAAATGCAGTTTACAGGCGTCCGTAGCGGATCCTGTAAATGGATATTTTGACCGTCAAATCAACATCAAGATTGCAAATGCTTATAAAAATTTCATGTTCTATTTTTGACTTGTGTATATGTTACCAGACTAAACAGGGAATCTATTTTGTCCCAGGTGTATAGATGGTTGAATTGACAGTCAGTTTTGACCAATCAAAACTTCCGTTATATAAATGTTGCATTAGAATAACACGTAATTCACACTATTATTGTATCGATTGTTATTTACTTTTTTCTAATAATTTTTCATGTTTTTGTTTTGACTTTACCATGCCTTTCCGATTTTGATTTTTTTAAGTTATAAAAGTATCTGTCAATGTAGGTAAAACACATCATATAAATTTTGTGAAGCATTAAGCGAGTTGTGTAACGTTTTATATTTTTTCATAATCAATGCAGTATTTAATTTAATAAAGCTCCAGTGTAGCAATTCCAATCAGTTTTTGCAAACAAGAATTATTCAGGTACATCTGTCCATTTTTATATAATAATACTCACCGTGACTGCATATATTCCATTAATGTGTACACGAAGTTTTATATCACCTGCATAATTCCTAATATTGTGCATACGGTGGTCAATCTAAAAAAAAAGTAATCTTTATTGTCTGGTTATTTTCTCCTGTTGTATTCACGATTATATTTTATTATTTTTTTAACAAATGTTATTCTGATCTCCTGTGTATAGTATCCACATCTCACCATTTCATTATGCCAAGTTTTTCTTGTTAATAGATTTTGAAAATGCCTTCGATTCGATATCTTTGGAGTTTCTTGTAAGTGTATTAAAATTCTTTAATTTTGGAGACTCTGTTATAAATTGGATTACTGTTTTTTTTTTTTTATAAAAAAAATATAAGTTCTGCTGTAATACAAGAGGGAAAATTATCAGAATTTTTCAGTATAGGTCGTTGATATAGACAAGGGGACCCATTGTCTCCTTATCTTTTTATTTTGTGTGCCAGGATCTTAGCTATTAAAATCAGAGGGAACAAAAAAATTCAAGGCAATAAGGTTACACAAGTTGAGCATAAGCTGTCACAATATGCTGATGACACTTCACTTATTTTGGATGGAAGTAAAGAATCATTAGAGGAAGCATTATCTGAACTTGATTGGTATGCTAGACTTTCTGGGCTTAAGATTAATTATACAAAAACTCAAGTGGTTTGGATTGGAGGGAAAAAATATAGCAACGAGGTATTGACAAAATAGAAATCTGTCATGCGGAGCCACAATTACGATTGTAAATGGAAGAATGTATTATATTTGTTCACTACGTTAGACCAGGAAAAATTGTTTAAGCTTGGAAATGGTAATACTACAAGTTTAATTTGTAAAATCAAAAATAAATTTTGGAATGATGTATTTAATGCATGGCAACTTTTAGTAGAGAGAGATAAAAATCTTAATTGGTAGTTTTTTTCTTTCTAGTCCAATTTGGATGAATAAGAATATTAAAATAGATAATAAGCAGGTTTTTTTATAAAGACTGGTGCAGAAATTGTATTGTGTTTGTAAATGATATAATTGATGACAATGGGCATTTATTTTTTTGGTTGTTTGAAGATTTTCAAACAAAGTTTAATATTTCTAGTAATTTTATGAAGTACAACAGTGTCATATCAGCATTAAATAAATATAAGAAGTTATTCATACCAGACAATTATAGAATTTCTGGTCCTATTGTTCCGTCTTTTATAAAAACTATTTTAAGAAGAAAGAAATTTATCAGCTATTCATACCTGAAGTAATTCCAAATGATCAGAAAAATTGGTATGGAATATTAGATTTAGAAAAATCAGAATGGAGAGATATTTTCAAACTTCCTTTTTCAGTCCCAAATAATGTAAAACTGCAGTGGTTACAATTTATAATTAATCACAGTATTTTAGCTACAAATAATTTTGTTTATAAAATTAAAATTGTAGATTGTCCAGCATGTACTTTTTGTAGAGAAGAAACAGAGACTATTGCACATTTATTGTGGAATTGTGATCATGTCCATATTTTTTTTTTGTTTCGTGAAATCGATAATTGGTTTTGTCAAATGATGTAAGTGTTCCGTTTAATATCTAAAATGTCTTCTTTAGAGATGTTACAAAATTTTTTAAAGGTGAAGTTTACCATTTATTTTTCCTTTGTCTCAAACAGTATGTTTATAACACAAGATATTTAAAAAAAAACATCTGTCAATTGCAGCTTTTAAGAAAGTCATTAGAGATCAGTATAATTTATTAAAACACATAGCAGTAAGAAATGGCAAAGTTGATAATTTTAATAAAATGTGGTGTATATTTAGATTTTTATCCCGAATTTAATGGAAATGAACACATTTTGTTAGTATGTATTTATATTTATAATGTATTTATTTTTCAATTTGATAAACAGTTTGTTTTTTGGTAGATAATATAACAACACATTAGAATATTTGAAAGAAAAATGGAAGATCATTAGACTTACTTTCATCATATTTTTTCTTTTTTCTATTTATTTATTTACTCTTTTTTTAATTTATTATTATTATTTGTTTTTATTTGCTTCTATTTACTTCACTCATTTTAGAAAAAAATCCTTCAAAGAATGTTTTTTTTTTTCTTATCTGCAATTCTGTATGTTACTTTTATTATACAAAAAGAAATTGTTAAAAAATGTTATCTATTTTGAAATCTGCTCCATTGCACATAATAAACTGATATTTTTTATTCATATGTAATACCTTGTATTTTGATTATGTAGTAATATTAACTAACACATATTAACATTTATATTTTGAAAGTTTATATATATGTTAATAATGTTATCGAGGCCAGGAAAAGGTACCAGTACTTGATGTTTTAACTAACAAATGTACAGATTGCAATAAAGATTATGATTTTTTTTAAATAGTTTTTTCTTGCAAATGACTCGATGAGTGCCCAGTAGTTGTTTATATATTGTATTTTTCCCTTATTAGTCTTTTGTCGGGAAGAGGATGTTTCCAGAACACTTTAATGTTTATTGATACACTGTGTCCAATCGAGAACGGCAACGGTTGTTTGGTATCTACTTCCTGTTATAATAAAGATTTAAACGCCTTTACCAAATATTTTGATTAACCATAATCATATTTGTTAATTGAAGATCAGATATAGAGTAAAATTAAACCCCTTTTACGTTCTAATGTATATGAATAGCTTCAAACTAAAAGTGAAAATGTACGTGTTTGGTATTTGTTTACTGTTTTCATTGTACCAAACATGTACACTTTCATTTTAATTTCTCTGTAATTACATTGTTTACAAGCATATAATTGACATTATTTTCTTATCTTTGTCTGAATGAACATTAATATGTGTTAGATTCTGAATGCAAAATGATTCTTATGCCTTATTTTTAATTCTTAAAAACAGGAAGTTGTTACCAAACAACCGTTGTCGTACCCGATTGGACACAGTGTCATAGGTAATAAGACAAATGGATGAAGCATGAGAAGGAATTTAGCAATTAACCCGTTCAAAACCGGTGCTAGGGACCGTCTTGAAATTATTATGAAGTGTAAGCAAACCTAATTGTTGAAAGCCTAAAACTAACTTCAAAATGAAAAAAAAAATAAAAGCGTTGTTCCATTGCGTGGTTTTACCATGTATTTGTTGATATAGAATAATTATGTAATGCCAAGAATTTCATTGCTTACTCTCCAAAGGCACCTGATTTCACACCCGTTTTTTAGGTGTTTCAAACTGTATATAATATTCGAACATTGAGTTTTTTTGTTTTTTTTTTCGTTTTTGTTTTTGTTTTTTTTTTTTCATTTGTATGCTCGATTTTGCCATATCTTTGGACTTTGATTTCACTTTGATTTCAAATTAACACAACTTTTCTTCCTTTGGCATTTCACTGCCGTTGTTTCATTGCACTGTTATTATGTCATATAGCAAAAGTTCGATCACAATACTAGCTCCAAAAGCATAAAATATTATAGAGCATTTTTCCAACGGAGCAAGTATTACAATAATTGTTCTTGATGGAATTAACGTTACATAACAATTGTTCCCAATGAAAGAAAGGGCATGTCAGTGTTAATACTTTTTCCAATGGAACTTTTGTACGGCGGAAGAAATATTGCACTTTGACAAGTATAATACTGACAGGATTTATAATATGAATTCCATGTCTGACATATACCCTTAGTTTTACAACATATATTCAACCAAATTGAAATGAAATAATTTCTTGGCTCTCCTACTTACGCCTGCCGCTATGTAACACATATATTCTACCATCAAAGTCAGGGCTTCGTCGTCACTGTATGTGTTTCCACCCCAGTTCTTGAAGCTAAAATGTTTGTTAATTTATCAATATATAATCGATACATTAACCATTTTTCTTTCAAAATAAATATGATTTACAGTTTTACTGCAACATTAAAAGCGTATGGTCAGTAGGACAAATGAATCGTCATGAGAATCCCAAAGAAATAAACGGCACACCAATGGGTCAAATATTAACCACAGAATAATACAAGAACAATATGTCTCCCGCACATAGGAAACAAGTCAGGCATCACAACAACAGTTCAAATAAAATATTATTTGACAATACTAACGACGAAAAGGGAGAAAACTTGACAAAAGAAATAAGCAGCATACTAACAGGTCTAATATCGACCACAGAACAACACAAGAACATAGAAAACAGGTCAAACATCACAAAAACAGGTCAAACATCACAACAAAAGTACTGGAAAATAGTATAAATAAAATATTGCTTGACAATATTAACGACAAAAAAGAAAAAAATTGTTACGCATCGATGACAAAACTGCGCTATAAACTAAAGTGTTATAACATCAAAATAACAGACTAAAATAAATCAAAAAAAGAAAGAAGTAGATACAAAGGGTACGCATGCTGATTTGTCCATTTGCGAAAACGATGAAGCTATGACAAATTAACCATCAAAATCTATATTTGAAGAAGAATATTTTCAGGGAGTTGATATATACCTTTAAAGATAGGATATATAAATACTGATGACGCCATTATCAAGACCTTACAGAAGCAAACAAAGAGACATATTTGACACCTATCTCATAAAGCCTTTTATTTTGTTTTGAAAGGTTTTATTTTGTGGAAACTACAGTATATCGAAACTGGCGTTGTCAGAAGGGTCTGTTATTTTGATGATGGTACTCAGTCCAAAAGAAAAATTGAAATAAGTGTAGATTAAAATTTTGTTTGACACACTAATATGTGGAAACAGTAATTTGCTGGACATAGTAATTTTAACAAATTATATCATTTTTCAGCCCAAGACTAAATATGTTCTATCTTCATGTTAAAAAATTGGGTACTTGATTGAAATTTTTTTTTAATGAAATCTATCATTTTGGCTTGAATCATCTGCCTGTGATGTATTTTTTCATCTGTTTTTATCAATTCACATTCAGAGTCTGGGTCTTTTAATATTAAATATTAATTTTTTGTTGAGGGTTCTAAGGGTACGCTACCACTAGACCACCAAGCACATGTTCAAATTTCGGTTAATTAATATACTTAAGTCTCATATTACGTGTCAAAATAAATTTGTGGTTCACTCTATTTTACATCCCTTTGGGTTCACACAGAGATGGGGGAACAGTGTAGTCTGTCTGTAATGTCTGTGCATTCGAAGAACAGCCAAATCCCTCGGTGGGAAGGCAGTCTCGATATTCATGTCTCTAATTAACGTAAATATTCGCAAATTCGGGGAGATTGGCAAGTTTCCACGTTGACTGGATTTATAGACAGTTTATATATATATAAAACAAAGTTTAAAATTGTTCAAGTTGATTAAATTTTTGAGTTTAGGATTTTCTGAATGAAATCCAAAAAAAGGCAGCCGCAATATAATACAACTGTTATTGTGTTTTTGCTTGTATTTTATTATTATCATTATTATTATTATTATTTTATTTTATTTTATTTTTTGATTTGATTTAATTCTATTATTATTATTTTTTTTTTTTTGCATTATAAACAATGATGCAGATTTACCTGACAAAACTTAAAATCGTTCTAGTCGATTCAAAATTTGTGTATGAAAATCAAGTGAGGGGAACCGTAAATAAAAAAATTTGTAAAGGTTCCTCGGAACCATGTGTCTCGCCTGCTCAGTACGGTATCATTATAATAAGGACAATACTAACGCTTATATATTTTCTGTATTCCAAAAAATAACTAAGCTTTAAGAGTTTCAGGAAATTTACCAAAAGTGAATTCAAATATTTGTGCAATTCAGGTATTGAAAATGACTGTATTCACCAAAATGTATTCAAAATGGTACGATTGCTATGCAGAATTCCAAAAAATAACAGATCTTGAAGAGTTTCAGGATTTTTTTTTTGAAATTCCATTATTGAAAATTTTTTTTTTTACTGTTTTCATCAATATATTTTTAAAAAAGTATGGTTGCTACTTGTAGGTAGAATTCCAAAAATTAACTGGTCTAAGAGAGTTCTTGGAAATTTACCAAAAATCGGAATCAAAAATATTTGCAATTTTATTTTATTAAAATGAATGTTTATTTCAAATTCACTCAAAAACCATGGTTGCTAAGAAGAATTTCAAAAAATGCATGTCTTGGACAGTTTCAGGAAATTTACCAATGAAGGAATCAAATATTTTTGCAATTCCATTGATGAAAATTACTGTTTTCATCAATATATTTTTAAAATGTATGGTTGCTAGGTACAATTCCAAAAATTAATTGGTCTAAGAAAGTTACAAGAAATTTACCAAAAAATCGGAATCAAAATTTTTTGCAATTTTATTCATTAAAATGTTTGTTTATTTCAAATTCACTCAAAAACCATGGTTGCTAAGAAGAATTTCAAAAAATTGCATGTCTTGAAGAGTTTCAGAAAATTTACTAAAATTGGAATCAAATATTTTTGCAATTCCATTATTGTAAATTACTGTTTTCATCAATATATTTTTAAAAAAGTATGGTTGCTAGGTAGAATTCCGAGAATGAATTGGTCTAAGAGAGTTCCAGGAAATTTACCAAAAATCGGAATCAAAAATTTTTGCAATTTTATTCATTAAAATGGTTGTTTTATTTCTAATTCATTCAAAAAACCATGGTTGCTAGGAAGAATTTCAAAAAATTGTATGTCTTGGACAGTTTCAGGAAATTTACCAATGTTGGAACCATGTTTTTTATTTCTTACGAGTTCAAAATTATGCTTGATATCAAAGAATTGCCTTATTTTCTTAATAATATGCAAAAATTTCAAAAATTATCGGTCTTTGATATTTTCAGGAAATTTACCAAAGTTGGAACCAGAATAAAAATTCCAACAGATTGTTACATATCTGCACACTGCATGCAGCAATGTCTAATTTTAATGAAATACTGTTAAGACACAAACATTAAATTCACTTTCTAAAGAACTTTTATTTGTGGTTTAACATTGAAATTTTTAGCAAAATACTAAGTCCAAATACGCAAAAAATATGGAAAAACAAAAAACAAAAATTTCCAATTTTTTTCAGCTGGAGATAATTTTCTGACCATCATCTAACTTTGACCACTTTTCAATAAATTCCAATAAGATTTGATAACTTTATTCGACTTCTAAAAAACTTTAATCTGTGGGTTAACATTCAGTTTTTTGCAAAAAAAAACCAAGTCCAAATACGGAAAAAATGAAAAAAATAAATTTCAAAATTTTCATCTGCAAGTAACTTTTAGAACATTTTCTAGCTTCTGACCAGTTTTTATGATATTCCAATAAGATTTAATAACTTAATTCACCATCTAAAAAACTTTAATTTGTGGGTTAACATTTCAAAAAGACTAAGTCCAAATACGGAAAAAATACGGAAAAAAAACAAAAAAAAATTCCAATTTGTTCAGCTAGAGGTAATTTTCTGACCATTATCTAGCTTCTGTCCAATTTTGACACAATTCTATAAAGATTAAATGACTCTATTAAACCTATGAAAAACTTGTGCAATTGTTGACGCCGACGAAGACGACGACGGAATTTGGATCGCTATAGTCTCGCTTCCGCGACTTTCGTCGCAGGCGAGACATAAACAAGGGGAACCATAATTAAAATACAACCCTAATCGTGTTTATGTCTTTTTTATATTTTTTAATGCAATATTATTAATAATACAAATTTTCCTGTCAATTTTCTTTTTTTTCTATCACTTGGAGCCCAAATTCCCTGTGCAAACAATTCTTATTTCCATGTGTCGGACAAATTTGAAGTGAAGTTGCATGCAAACGACTTTTCACGAGAATATTCACACCACATTTTCTTGTGCTTTCACTATTTTGCACGCTTGATAAATTGAACTTGAATCTGCTTGATTATTGGAAACGATTACTTTAAAGTATAGACGCATCTGACGCCAAATAATTGAAGATGAAAAAACACATGTCATGTTGCTTTAAAGATGATCTATCTGGAAGTCAATACCACTGTCCCAAGAACAGTCTCAATTTCACGATAATGATCATTTTTCTAAACTTTTTTTTCAATTTTATTGGAGGTACTTTGACATTTATTTCACATTCTCGGGCATCTATTTAAGTGAGCATTTTAATTTTTAGGTTTTTGTTTGATGAATGGTATCCCTACAATGCAATTCAGCAATTTTTTGCCATTTTACCAGTGTTAACCGTAAGCATACTCTGGCTATGAGGACAAAGGCAAATTTATGTTTTCCCGAGACCTAACTACAAAAAAATGTGAAATAGTTGGTGTCGAGGGAAAACATAAACTTGCTATTGTTCGAATAACCAGTAAATAGGTCTTTTATTGTACCGAAATCGACCTTCAAAGGTTTCAATGTGACGTTGATCATCGGTAACAGTTCATCGTCCTATTTATTAAAAAATCTTTATTCATAAATGAACATGTATGCCCCTGGGGCTGATGGCATAAATAAAATACAAATACAAAATACATTATATAAAATACATTATACAAAGAGTAGACGAAAAACAACGAACTTATGCAGTCAGAGAGTAAGTGCACTTTCCTCAGTATAAATGACCTTTTTTTATAAATGGAGCACACTGCATGCATTGAAAAGACGACATCAAGTTTGTAGATTTTGTTAAGTTTGTAAAATTCTGGGAAAATCGTACTAATATTTTTATTAATTCTTTGCGTGCACTTTCATTTTTCGGACATGTGAAAAAATAATTAGTTTCATTTTAATGACCAGTTAATAGTTCAACGTCCTAAATATTGACCAGTAAATAGTTCATCACCAGTCAATATTCATCGAAACTATTGACTGGCAAATAGTCTGTTTGTGACAAGTGTGAAAAATAGTTAATTAATCAAATAAACAATTTATATAGAAAATACATACTGAGGTATAATAATAAAAACTATATAATAATACCTATTAAAAAGCTGGTAATCATTAGTAATCAATAACTCTATTATGTTTTCATGTTCTTGATAAAAGGAAGCTTCTCTCTTTCGTCTTCTGACATTTAATTGCTTTTTCATTTTTTTATAATATTTTCGTCTTCTCCTTCTACTCCAACCTGGATATTTATCTTTAATCTGTCTCCAAAGTGATTTTTCTTCATCATTTACTGCATCTACCAATGGGTCAATTGAGCTTTCGTCTAATTTCTTTTTTAAGCTGTCCATCTTATCTTTCATCTCTTTTGCCTTTCCCGTTGATAATAGTTTATTAAATTCTATTCGTTTTTTCGAAGTTAGTAATGGCGGCATGTTTGTATCTATGTTACCATGACGATCATACCCTTGTAAAATATAATACAATGTAAATAATCAACTTTATCAAACTAAATTAAAAGTAACGAAAATAATTATGATAAAAATTCTTGACAGGTGCTACTGGTGTAAAACATAAATGAGAATATTTTTTTTGTGTGGAGTTCAATTCAGTGTAGATAATGCTGATTTGCTGTTTAATTGTTAGACATTTTTGGGGTTGTATTTTAATGAAACGTGTGAAGATGAATACAATTTGTTTATTTCAAAAGGAACATGTTAAAGAAATGAGAAAATAAAAACATAAAATTGTATAATGTAACTCAACGGAAAACCGGAAAATGGTTGAGTATTCTGTAAGAGTGAGCATTTTTTGTAACATGTGTATACCCCGCCGTTATGTCAACAGTCTAAAACAAAGTAATTTCAGGTGTACGATTGTTACAAGAATTGTCAAATGACAGTAATGACAACAGTCTAAAACAAAGTAATTTCAGGTGTACGATTATAACAGGAATTGTCAAATGATAGTATATATGAAAGGATGTGGGGTACATGTCAAGGAACCAACATCTCATCTCCAGGTTAACACGACCCCAAAACAAAGCATCTAGGGGTAACCGTACGGTTTTCAACACACACAGTGAGGATCCTCGCACCATACAGTAAGTCCTGAATGGCCACAAAAAGTGAACAAGAGGCTCTCAAGAGCCTGTATCGCTGACCTGGGCCATGGCTGACATAGAGAGATGAATGGTATTTCTAATAAGGTCCAGAGTTTAAGCCATGATCACTGCTAGAAGCAACCTTGGTATGGAATTTAAAATTCAGAATGATTTTTTTTTCTTAAATTTCCGTTTTCTTGTTTGGTGTCAATGGCAACTGAATCAATTATAACTCATATCAGACCCCCATTAAAAAAATTTTGCAGGGGTTCCCCTTATAATCTATATAATACATATTGCTGAAATTAAATACATTTTGAGTCCCCTTTAAAAAAAAATGGGCAGAGGTTGCCCTAATAATCTACTTCATACATATTGCTGAAACTGTAAATATGTAGCGGTTTACTTTTTTTTCTCTAAAATTTCAGTTTTCTTGTCTGATTTTTCATGGCAACTAAGAGCTCCTCCATAAATTACAACCTACATCAGACCACAATTAAAAAAAAAAATTGGGCAGGGGTTCCCCTTTTATTCAAAGTAATGCATATTGCTGAAATTAGAGCATTCAAAACCCCTTAAAAATAATAAAGTGAGGATCATTTCATAAATTGCTGTAATTATAACATGTTTGAAAGGAAAATTAAGTTAATAACCTCCCTTAGTTTAATTATCTCCCTTTTTAAAATTTTCACTTTTCATTATATCTATCTCTAAATTATAGACACTCCCTTAAAAGTGTGTTGATTAACTTAATCAATATATAGTACAAGTTCTAGTGATAAAAGGAATATTTCTGTATGAACAATAAAACCTTTATGGGTTTTTTGTTATTAAATCATTTAAGGCTTGAATGTGTTTCACATTTATAATATATGATTCGCTAAATTGTCCATCAATATTTTACAGTAAACATAATTTTAATTCGCTAAAATGTACACATTTCTCTCGCTAAAATGTCCTTCTCGATCAAAACCAATTTCGCTAAAATGTCTTTCGCCCAGGACCATCCAACCACAATTGTGACAAAGTTTGGCTCTTTAATTGCACTTGACTAGTAGTTTCTGAGCGGATCATTGAATTTATTTTCCATAGTGTCCTATTCAAACTATATTCCACGCCGGCTGCCATCTTGGATGAGGTATGTACCTGTCGAATACCTTTTTTGAAATGGATCATCTAAGGACCAATATGACTAAGTTTGGTTCTAATTGGACTGGAAGTTTCTGAGAAGATCTTTAAATGTGTTTTCCATAGGGTCAAATGTTAAAACTATGTTCTCCGCTGGCGGCCAACTTGGATTGGGTACGGACCTGTCGGAAACATTTTTCGGAAGGGACCATCAAGAGGACCATTATGACTAAGTTTGGTTCTAATTGGACTAGCAGTTTCTGAGAAGAAGATATTTGAATGTGATTTCCCATAGGGTCTAATGTTAAAACTATGTTCCCCGCTTAAGCCATCTTGGATGAGGTACGGACCTGTCGGATACCATATTTGAAAGGGACCATCTAAGGACTACTGTGACTACGTTTGGTTCTTATTGGACTAGCAGTTTCTGAGAAGAAGATCTTTGAATGTGTTTCCGATAGGGTCTAATGTTAAAACTGCGTTCCCCGCTGGCCATGGCGGCCATCTTGGAAGAGGTACAGACTTGTCGGATACCTTTTTTGGAAGGGACCACCAAATGACCATATTGACTAATTTGACTAGCAGTTTGTGAGAAGTTCTTTGAATGTGCTTCCCATAGGGTCCAATGTTAAAACCATGTTCCCCGCTGGCAGCCATCTTGAATGAAGTACGGACCTCTCAGATACCTTTTTTGGAAGGGACCATCTAAGAACCCTTGTTACTAAGTTTGGTTCTAATTGGACTGGTGGTTTCTGAGATTTTTGAATGTGTTTTCCCATAGGGTCCAATGTTAAAGTTATGTTCGCCGCTGGCGGTCATCTTGGATGAGGTACGGACCTGCCGGATACAATTTTCAAAGGGGACCACCCAAGGACTATTGTGACCAAATTTGGTTCCAATTGGCACAGTGGTTTCAGAGAAGATTTTTGAATGTAAAGTTTACGACGGACTACGGACGCCAAGTGATGGCAAAAGCTCACCCTTGCATAGCCAGATGAGCTAAAAAGTGAATAAATCAATGGACACAAACCACATCTAATAACCCGAATATCAAGAAACTAAATTTTATACGAAAACAATGACGAATAAATGACCAACATATTCCTGACCTGGGACATACGCAAAAGTTGCGTTAATTTATAGGATCCAAACCCACCCCTGTGCGTGGTGAATGGTTAAAAAATAAATACACAAAAGGACTCACATATAGTTTGCTGAGCGAATACATACGCTTAATTCCTTGTTTTTTTCAAAACTGTACAGTCACTACGACACATCAAACCTTTATGAAATTCCAAAATATATAAAAATGCAAGTATACATATTTTGGGAGAATTGTAATTGCTTTACCTTATAAGGTCAACGTCAATATCGAACGACGTGCAATTATACGATTTTTTGAAAGCACGCATCATAAGAAAGTCATATACCTAATATTAAGTTATACAAAATGTTCAACCGTAGAAATATAACTCTAAAAACATTCAAATGCACTACAAAACACCTTTCAAAGCTCTTTACTTCATTTCTTACCGCAGTCAAAGATGGTCTGACGATATACTGTGAAGAAACATACTCAGCGATCGCGTTGATTCAGATGTTGATTCTCTTTAGCTGCACTTTTTTAGTTCACCTGACCCGAAGGGTAAGTGTGAGCTATTGCCATCACTTGGCGTCCGTCATGCGTCGTCCGTCCGTCCGTCCGTCAGTCGTCTGTTAACTTTTCACATTTTATCTTCTCCTCTGAAACCACTAAAACAAAATTCAACTACCTTTCCAGGAATTATGCTCATTTTGTTCTGATCCGATAAAAAACATGGCCGCCAGCGCGGAACTTAGGTTTAACATTGGACCCTATGGGAAAAATCACATTTTCATCTCCTCCTCTGAAACTACTGAAGCAAATTCAACCAAACTTTACAGGAATGATGTACTAATGGTCCATAAAAGATTGCTCTTTTCATTCCGATCCGATAAAAACATTGCCGCCAGTTCGGTGCATAGTTTAACACTGGACCCCATGGGAAAATCACATTTACATCTTCTCGTCTGAAACGACCGAATCAAATTCAACCAAACTTAACAAGAAAGATGTACTAAAGGTCCTTTACAAAGAATGCTCACTTCGTTCCGATCCGATAAAAAAACATGGCCACCAGCACGGAACATTGTTTTACATTGGACCCTATTGGAAAATCATATTTTCATGACTCCTCTGAAACCACTGAAGCAAATTCAACCAAAGTTTATATGAATGATGTACTAAAGATTCTTAAGGAAGATTACTCATTTCATTCTGATCCGATAAAAAACATGGCCACCGGCACGGAACATAATTTAACATTGGACCCTATGGGAAAAACCACATTTTCATCTTCTCCTCTGAAACGACTGAAGGAAATTCAACCAAACTTTACAGTAATGATGTACTCAAGGTCCTTGACAAAGATTGATCATTTCCCTCCAATTCAAAAAAAAAGATGGCCACCAGCACAGAACATAGTTTAAGATTGGACCCTATGGGAAAAATCACGTATTCATCTTCTCCTCTGAGAACACTGAAGCAAATTCAACCAACAGGAATGATGTACTAAAGGTCTTTCACTGAAAATTGCTAATTTTGTTCCTATCCAACAAAAAACATGGCCGCCAACGCTGAACTAAGGTTTAACATTGGACCCCTCGGGAAAAATTAAATTTTCACCTTCTTCTCTGAAACTGCAGAAGCAAATTCAACCAAACTCTATAAACCAAACTTTACAGGAATGAACTACTAAAGGTACTTTACAAAAATTGCTCATTTTATTAAGATCCATTTAAAGAATTGCCGCCAGTGCAGAAAATATTTTAACATTGGAGCCTTGTATAAGAAAACCATCCTTTTCATCATCTTCTCTGAAACTATTCAAGCCAGTTTAACTAAATATATAGAAGACCATTTGCAAAAATTACTCATTTCAATAGGATCAGAAAAACCACGGGTGCTAATGGGGAACATAGCTAAAAATTAGACCCCGTTGGTAATAAACATCATTTTTGGACATGCGTGGCATAGAAGCATTTATCAGGTGAGCGATACAGGCTCAGTCTCTGAGCATCTTGTTGTATTTTTGCAACAATATTACCACCTTTAATCTTTTTTTTCAACACTTCCGCAAATCGAAAACCTCATTCAACAGTCTATCGCCCTAAAAGTGTAAAAAAGATACACATATTTAGAAAAGAAAACGCATATAATATTATTTTCAAACAACACACTGGTTATAACAAAAAAAATACTAAAGAGGATGTGATTTCAATTGACAATATATTCTCTGAATTCTGAGGACACGTTTTCCAACAGACCATCGGGATACAAATTTTGACCAATTATCCACCATTTCTGACTTTTTTTCTTTTTTTTTTCATTCGTATGAAGCCAAGTTCATACAAGGGTTACTTCAGAAGAGGGATAACAAGATTGCTACGCATAGCTATGTCCCCCTATGCTGCAGTAAAGTCGATAAAGTCCCAAAACTCATGTAAAATTTTGCGAATCAAAATGGCGGCAGGATATGATCAACTGCATTAGGTGGCAAACAGCCAAGCACAATTTCAGCAAAATCCCTTAATTGGATTTTGAGATGTGTCCACAAAAATGACGATGTGCTATGTTCTTTTACTAATGGTGACTAACAATCCTGTAAAATATGATTGAATTCTGACGAGCGGTTTCTGTGCAGTTGCGTCCACAAGATTTGCCATTGTATAACAATGTGGAAATAATTCAAGTCCAATAACTCCCACAAAATTTGTCGAATCAAAATGGCGATGCGATACGGTGAATAACAATCCTGTAAAATTTGAATGAATTCTTACCAGCGGTTTCTGAGGAGTTGCGCCCACAAGAAACGTGACACACATACACACGGACGCAGACCATTACTATGTCCCTCCGTCGCGATGGGGCGGGGGACAAAAACTAGTCATATTTTTAAATTTCAGTTTCCTTTACACAGACTAAACAATTTTATATTTAAGGATTTCTTAGTTTCATCTACGCAAATAAACTGAACATTAAAGAGACCAATGATACACCGATATCAGCATTATTACTGGGCCTTTAAATACCAAACTGTATGAAAAACGTAATGATTTGGCATTTCCAGTTGTGAACTTTCATTTTTGAGTAGTCATATACTCCATCTCCATTCACAGTTCATTCGCTACTATTGTGCATGTAATTTGTACGTCAAATTCGCCAACAGAGTGAAAATTATCAATCAATGTAAATATTGTCACTCAACAAGTGTCGTCATCAAAATTTGACGGATCGTTACAACGTGTTAACATCAAAAATGAAGATGAACATCTTTCAATAGATCCAAAGTTTCTACTCGTGTTTGACAGTATAGCGGACTTTTCACTTACAGTGTGACAGATGTCAATATATTTATAGTGAAGCAGCATGCTCACCATTCCGGAGCACACTGTAAGTGCTGTATTTTCGAGGCGTTTGTATTATGTTCTATTTGTTTCTTCTTCGCCATTTACATTGTTTGACTGTTTGCATTTCTTATCCTCGTTTTTATGGTAATGTTGTTAAAAAATGCCAGAAACTGATTAAAAATCCAGAAAATCTGGGACGAAACTTTACGTAATTGGGATATTGACAAGATATTCTGCTTGCATCCGTTTTAGGTTTGAGATCTAAGGACCTGAAAATTTTACATACATACTTGCCTCTCACTGATACTGCCGATGTCTACTGATATATATCATATATATCAGTAGACATCGGCAGTATCAGTGACCAAATCTTGACCAAATCCTGCGGGAATTTTTGAGTTTGATTTTTCTTCCGTAGTGCGACAGTGTTTTTCCTTTAGCTAGCCGGCAGATCAGCGGCGAGCACCCCTTGACCCATCTTTCAAAATTACGTATTGTCATATTCTCTCCTTTCAAGATTGTGGTCATAGAGTTAGTAGTCTACCTGTATTGGGTTTTATTCGTATGTTTACTAAACTATACGGAAGCGGGACAGATGAAGGGGGGGTTTTGGTACCCATAAACCGGTTTAACCCTACCGCTGGCTTTTGCTAGTGTCGGTACCAAGTCCGGCTGTCCCGTGCTTCTATCGTTGTTCACGTTTGTCTTTCGTCTTATTTGTGTTTTTTCTGTGTAGTTCCCTAACATATTGTGACATGTAATTATAATTTTCAGCCATTGTATGTGTTTCCTGTTGTCCCTTTTATTTCATGTAATATTTATACTGCCATGCATTCTGGGATAATGATTTTTGGTTGTTGCTTCGGTACATGTATTAATTTGGAAATTTATAAATTTACTTAGATTTTTTTTTCAAAAAATTGTCTACAAGAAAGCATCTTTGAAAAACTATCGAAATAAGAAAATCACATGTTAAGTTTAAAGTATTTCACCTCAGGAATATAATTCTGCGAGAAAAAGTTAAAATTTATGAGAAATGATGATCTAAGTAAGGTTAAGATAAATATCTACAACTATTGTACTTCCGGAAAGCTCTAATCATGATACCAATGACTTTAAAAATTTCTTCAGTCATAAAACAATAGAATGAAATACACACACACACACACACACACACACATCCAACATTCTTAAAACTTTCTTGCAAAAGAGACAATGGGAGAATGCTTACCTCCTTCACAAAATGCTACTTTTATATCTATATATACAGCAAACTGAAACGTAGTATATCGATAATCCATTTGATATACTATGAAGATGAGCATGAACTCGATGAATTAAATATATTCATATTTTCCAACCAAATATTTTATAAATAAATATTATAACAAAAGGGGTGATTTTTGTATATAATTCCTTTTGCAGATAATACCAAAATTCCTAAAACGTTATATCGTAATCTCCGGATTATTTTTTTTAGACTGACGTTCGGTTATCATTATCTTTACGAGGGGATTAATAAAAAAAGCACGAATGTTTTAAAATGTAAAAATTATTTCGAATCTGCAACAAAGAAATAACGAATCTATCCTTTCAAACGTTGATTATCATAGTTCTACTGTCGAAAGGGTTAAACATAAAAGTTCTCGCTAAAGCTCGAACTTTTATAGTTTAACTCGCTAAAGCTCGAACTTTTATAGTTAAACTCGCTAAAGCTCGAACTTTTATAGTTTAACCCTTGAGACAGTAGAACTATAATAATTAACGACTTGCAAATGATAAATTTTATTTTTCTAATTCTAAAATTAATAACATTTTCAAGTGTTTTAGTTTTTATCCTATCTTGGGCCTCTACAATCAATACTGCGACGTCAACGGATATGAAATTGACATTGCATGGAGATCAACAAAAGCAAATCGATCATATGTGATTCAAGATAGATAAATAATGCATGCTTTGAGGAAATACTTTTTACATTGATTTATACTCGAAATAAATTTATTTAAGGTATATTTTGCTATTTAAAGAAAAGTTCGTGATCTTTTCAATATCCAATGAAATCGCGAGATCAATTAATCCACACGTTGGAGAACACTTTGATCTCCCATGCTTTGAAATTGACGAGAACGGCACAAGAATAAGAGAAATATAGTTTCCATAACGAGAACTAGTTGATTATGAAATTTCTCACATCGAGTTAAATAAATTTTGCAAATGTTTGAAAGCGAGGCTTGCCGAGCTTTTAAAAATTTGAAAATTTATTTAACGAGATGTGAGAAATTTCATAATCAAAGTGTTTAAGTTGTGGAAACTGTTTCTTTAATGACTGGACGAAAAACACCAAGGATTGTATTCCGAATAAATTTGGCGGGAAATGTCACGAAACTTGTTCTCCTCTCTAGAGAGGAAAACAAATGTTTCACCACCGTTCAGGGAATGTGAAAACTGGATAGAAATTAGAGAAAAGGAGATCCAATATAAATGGTATAAGCCGAAACAACAACAAAAAATTACGCGAATGTAACAAAAAAGTGTTAACACCTTATAAAATTGGAATATCATCAAGTGCTCTGGAAGGGTAAATGTTATTTACTCCATGGATGTTTTCAACGCATTCATTTTCTTTTCATCAAGGGTATGTTCAGTCACTGTTGCAATTGTCACTGCATGAGTTTTACGATCGTCACCACGATTAGACTGACCGTTACAATTTTTTCTATTTCACAAATGAGAACAGATATCTTTGGGTAGATCAAGAGTTTGTTACCGGACTAATACCGACTGTGACAAAACAAGACTTTTCACTGGCAGTGTGACGGGTGCATCGCGTGGAGCAGATCATGCTAACCTTTCAGGACCACCTGATGATACCTCATTTTTATATAGGGGTTCCCACTGCTAGTGCTTTAGTTGTGTGGCGTTCTTGTTCATTTTAGTTTATTTGTTTTGTCTTTGTCATACTGTCTGAATTCGTGTTGGATGTGAATTGCCGTGATTTTTTATTAATGATTTTACAATTCCCCCTTTCCTCGTCCTTGCTTCGGTATTCGTTTGCCGATGCATTCTATCTTTGAAGATTGGTACTTTACCTGGTTTTCTTATTTCCTGTGCCCCAAAGCTTTTGTAATTAGATTCAGGAAGCAGTTTAATATTATGTGGAACTTCAGTAAGCATTTTACTCTTTTTGGCTTCTTTATCAGCAGCAGATCCAGCTATTTCTACAAACTCATCCTCTGTCAGTAGATCTCCTCGCTGTGTAAAATTAAAAAACAAAAAGAAAATCGCCAAACCATAATATATAAATTAATTTTTAACTGATGCTGTAAAATTGGCTGATACTCAAATAACAGATAAAGACAAGTCCACTAGGAAAGGCACCAACATAGTAGAAAAAAAGACACTGCACTGTTTTCAGATTGTCCCCCTCCTTTTTTTTTTTTTTTGGATTTCGGCTCTTGACAACTTTGCTCGGTAATTTTTTTATTACTATTATCTTTATCGCTATCGCATCTACACTACGGTAGACTTGTGAACGATACAGTTTTTGTAAAAACATACCATAGAAAATACAATCCATAGTGTTTCAACTTTGACATGTTCAACCGGAACAATAGGAATATGTTACTTCCTACTCCTTAGTGAACAAAATTTTATAATTTCGACGAAAAACAAAACAAAATGAAAAAGTAGCAAAATATTTGCGTTACATATTCCAAACTCTGACTGTTAAATAATTCAGCATGTTTTCTCGAAATCCAGAATATGTTTACAGAAGTAAAATATCAGCTTACAAAGAGTTTAAGAGAAACAGTCACAAGTGAAGGATAATGTTAATAATGTTTTTATGAACTTGTTTATCTGGCGAACTTTATATATGCTACAGTGAATTTTTAAAATCAGGCATTTTGTAAAATCCCTGAAATAATTAGTGATTTTGTAAAACCACTGGCCATTTTAGTGATTTTATAAAATCACTGAAATTGTCGGGGATTTTGTAAAATCCCTGAAAATATCGTTAGGGATTTTACAAAATCACTGATTTAATAACATTTTAAAATTTTCAGGAAAGATGTTGGTGTATTACAACAAATATACAAAAGTATTCAGCAAGGGCAGGCGAATTTTTTATCATTTATGATTAAAATGCAGTTAATTTTGAAAAAAAACACCATAAATTGGGCAAATCAAAATAAGATTTTTTTGGATGGGTTGAAAAAATTCAGGGCGGGAGGTGATTAGAATCTAGGATGTGCATCCTAAGATATGTCATAAGATAGTCCTAAGATGGTCCTAATTTTCGTCTTAAGATATGTCTTAGGACAAATTTTATGATACTTTCGATGACACGGCCCCTGGTTTTAAATAGGGATTTTACAAACCCACTGACCAATTTAGTGATTTTACAAATTCCCTGAATTTTCAAATATATATATATATATATATATATATATATATATATATATATATATATTCCGATTTACAGATGTAAGCCTGCTTTTGATTGGATGAAGTTCCTTGAATGTCAACATATATTCGGAAAACTGCCAGGTAATATAAGTTGTCATGGAAATTGACAACGTCATAACATGAAAACAACATGGCGAAATTGATAAGAGTAGCATTTTTCGCAGATTTCATTTTACCAGGGCTGTTCATCGGAATATAAAGGTAATTCAGGTTACAGATGGGGTATATAGCGTGACATACCCTGGATGTTTATTATATTTCCTTCGGCTTCGCCTCAGGAAATATAACTAAACATCCAGGGTATGTCACGCTATATACCCCGTCTGAAACCTGAAAAACACATAATATACATATGTATATATTGCTACTTTACAACATATATGAGCTGTGAAACGACTTCATATTCTTTTGAGGCTCTTAATAAAATTACAAATTATTAACCAATTCCCTAAAAATTCCACCAGATTTTAAGTGTTCAACTTCTGTGGAATTTTTAAATTTCGGCTAATTTGTATATTTGAAAATAAATTTATTGCAACATTGAGATATTCGCTTGTTTAATTCCCTCAAATCGAAATCTATAAAAAGGGCATTCATATTTGTTATTTATAACTCAAAATTTCAGAATAGGTTTTTCGGGGCTCCATCCACAGCTGCCGGTTGTGTCCCCAAGTGGTTGATAGGGGAAATGTCCTGTCTATGCAGGAAAGTCAAGTCATAATACGGAAAGACTGACCGGGAACCATTGTGGCCAAACTTTGTGTTGAGAAACGAAACGCCCAATGCAGCTTAAGACCGCTTATATTTTTTTTCGTACATGAGCAAACTTACTGAGGGTCGTATAGAAGGTAATTTCATGTCCCTACCCATATTCCCGTGACAATTAAGACTCGCTGCCCCAGTTGTCTCTTCCTACTTTATATCTTTCTTTTTTTCACTTTTAAGCTTTGAATAAATAAACGTCCTGATATAGCTGAAATGTTGCTCACTGGACGTTAAACCATTCAGTCAATCAATCAGAATTCAAGAACACCCCGAATTCAGTATTTCGAGAATTTAATATGTAGAAATATGATTAATAAGGGTCTAAAATGTTTTTGGATTATATCTTAAAATATAAAAATTATAAATTACTTTTGATTTATTTATGAAGGTTGTTGAATATTCTCTTCAATGCATATATCATTTAATACTTACTATTTCACAATCTGGGTTACAATCAGCATCGAAATTACATGTGACCATAATTCCATACTTGTTCAAGTCGATAGTGTAGTAGTACAAAGCCGATACCTGAAATTACAAGTGACCTAATACCATACTTGTTGAAGTCGATAGTGTAATAGTACAAAGTACAAGTGACCTTAATACAAATGTACCATACTTGTTTAAGTCTATAGTGTATTGGTACAAAGCCGATTATTAAAATTACAATAGACTATAATTCCATACTTGTTCAAGTCGACAGAGTAGTAGTACAAGGCCGATTTCTAAAATTACACGTGACCATAATTCCATACTTGTTCAAGTTCTACAGAGTAGTAGTACAAAGCCGATATCTGAATTGAAATTCCTCAAAAAATTAAACTCGAACTAAATGGTCAAATGAATGCAAGCCCATCTGTGGTACTATTATAAATAGAATGTTCAATCGCTTAAACGATGACTGTACGGTTAAAATCAAGTTGTTTTTTTTCCTTAGGCAACTTATTAATTTGTCTGTTTAGATACCTATTTTACGAAAGAATATGGAGTAAATGAACATGAGACCATAACACATATGTTAACTCCAACTGCAATAATTTTAATGAGCTGTATGGCCATTTCGGAAATTAATTCCTCATCGGCAGCACTAGAACCCAAACATAGGAAATCCGCGATTTCAAAAAAAATGTTAAAAATGCATAAAACCAAACGAAATCCGAAAAATCAGTAAAATCAAATAGAGCTAAGGACAAAACTACGATGGAAGGAGTTCAACCTTAGGTTTTAGAATTTACATGAATTTAGATAAAAGTCATAAACAAAGTGTACACATGAGATATAATCTAATGAACAAGTACACCATATCTAAGAAAAATAAAGAGCATACATCTCAAACACGGGGAATTTTGTTTTACCAACTCCACACTGCATTAAAAGATAAACTTCTGTACTAAATATTCTACGGAAGGATATTGAGTTAATGAACATGAGACCATAACACATAAACTGCAACTGCAATAATTTTAATGAGCTGCGCGGCCATTTCGGAAATTAATTCCTCAGCAGCAGCACTAGAACCCAAACATAGGAAATACGCGATTTCAAAAAGAAATTAAAAAATGCATGAAACCAAACGAAATCCGAAAAAATCAGTAAAATCAAATAGAGCTAAGGACAAAACTACGATGGCAAGAGTTCAACCTTAGGTTTTAGAATTTACATGAATTTAGATAAAAGTTATAAACAAAGTGTACACATGAGATATAATCTAATGTACAAGTACACCATATCTAAGCATTAAAAGATAAACTCCTGTACTAAATATTTTACGAAAGGATATTGAGTAAATGAACATGAGACTATAACACATGTGCTAACTGCAACTGCAATAATTTTAATGAGCTGTGTGGCCCTTTCGGAAATTATAATTCCATATCAGCAGAACTAGAATCCAAACATAGGAAATCCACGATTTCAAAAAAATGTTAAAAATGCATAAAACCAAACGAAATCCGAAAAATCAGTTAAAACAAATAGAGCTAAGGACAAAACTACGATGGAGGGAGTTAAACCTTGGGTTTTAGAATTTACATGAATTAAGATAAAAGTTATAAACAAAGTGAACACATGCGATATAATCTCATGTACAAGTACACCATATCTAAGAAAAATAAAGAGCATACAACTCAAACACTGGGAATTGTTTTACCAACTCCACACTGCATTAAAAGATAAACTCCTGTACTAAATTTTTTACGAAAGGATTTGTGTTCTTTGTGTAAAAGGCGATGTTTGATTAAACTAAGTCTTCTGACCTCAAACCCTCTTAAACAAAACAAACATATATATAGGGATTTCGACATTTGACCAAGATCCTTAGATTGTTGGGTACATTCTAGTTTGAGGTTACTGATGACATTTCTACCCATTTCAGTGTGTTCCATATCCCCTACATTCAATGAGTTCTATATGACATTTTTTAAAACTTTTCTTGCTTCTTCTCCACCGAGCCGTCATCAGACGTTGATGAGTCATTTTTTTTTTATTCTTTGGATATTTTTTATTGAAATTTTTGGTTGTTTATCTATTTACTTTTACTTTAAATTATATTTTTAGCATGTAAGGTTTCAAAGGCTTGCTTACAACATTCTTTCATTGTATTAAAGTGGTCGTTTAGTATTTGCTTCAACGACTAATATCGATAATTTGTACGAGTTTTCTTTTATCTCGTGAGGCAAATGTTTTCAGTATTTTCTACCGCTGGAAAACGAAAAATATTGGTAAAAGGTATCTGAGGCAAATTTTTTCAGCATTTTCTACCGCTGGAAAACGAAAAATATTGGCAAAGGGTATCTTAGGCCACACATACTTTGTCAATCAGCGCATAAATGAAAGCAAACAAATCGTTAGGATTTTACAAATTATGTTACTATAGTCACATCAATAGTCAATTTCCCGAATTTAAAAACAAATAAACTAATTTATCATTTTTTTTTCTATCAATGATTATGTTAATAACCGTTAAAGAAGACTAATAGAAGTTTTGTTTTGGATACTAAAAATAATGTCTACAATAATAGACTTGCCCACAAGTTGGATCGTCCATTATTATTGCAAATGTATTTTTTGTATCTTATTTATTTGTTTATTCAAAACACAATTTACACCCATAACAGGGTCAATGGCAACATATAAACAAATTTACATAACAAATAATAAGACAAACAATATACATTATAATGCAAGTAATCAAGTGCCCCCTGTCCTCAGTTCTAAAGACTTTTTGATAATGGAGCCTAAAGATTTCACCTGCTGGAAATTTGTAGGATTTAGGATATTTTCAATGATATTATTATCAATATGATTTTGTATATTAAAATTACTGATAAATTCTTGTCTTAAATTATTATTTATTTTACAATATAAAAAGAAATGGTTTTCATCATCCAAAACACCACATGCACTACATATTCTTAAATGCCTGGGTATTTTTTATAGCGACCACTTTCTGTAGTAAGAGATTGGTCACTGAATCTAAATTTACAGATAACTTTTCTTACTTCGTAAATTTGATATTTTAAATAAAATTCTAGTTTATAGCTGGACTTTAATGCTTGAAAAAAGAGAAGTTAACTATTATCATCTATTGCTTTTGATGTTTTATCAAAGGTATCAAGGTAGCTTTTTTCTAGTTCGTTTTTATAATATTTTTTTAAAGATTTTTTGATATTTTTAATATGCTCAGTGCTTTTTGAAAATAATTTATTTTCAGTTCGAACATGATTTACGTACGAGTACTAAGAATAAATACCCTTGTCATGGGGATCTTAAGAAAGGGAATACACATTCCTTTAATAGTGCTGGTGTATCTTTATTCAACAGATGATCTTCATACAACAAAGACTGTTTTATGAAGTTGCTTATTTGAAATCTTCCCAATTCAGATCTGGATGCAATGTTACGTGTGCATTTTTTGTTCCAAGAATATATTTACCAAATTTATTATGTACCTGTTCATAATTTTATCTATATATATAGTCGGATCTATATTGAAACTGTTTTTTAGCTCTTATAGTCGCATTAAGATTTCGCAATTATATGTGAGAATAGGACGCACAAGAGAATCAAATAAATGTGCAGATATATTTACTGGTAGTTAATTTATAGTATTTGTATAACTTTTATCAGAATACATGACCTTAAGATCCTTTTCTGAGAGGGCATCCGAAGATGACAACAGACCATTCTGGGTTATAACAATACCAAGAAACTTGTCCAAAATTGTTCCTCAGAAACAAAACTTCCATTATTTTATTTTAGATATAATTAATATAGACAGATGTTATTTCCGGTATTTTTGTTTGTAGTAACAAAGACGTTTTTTTTTTTTTTTTTTTTTTTTTTGCGGCACTTTTTTAAATTTGATTTCTTTGTCTATTTAACTTTTATGTAATATGAATTTATGTAATATGAATTATTTTATGACCTTTTACAAGTTTTTCAGGAGAGAAATTAATTCTTTCTAAAGTAAGAGAGAACCGAACCGTCGATCCAAAACGAACAATCCAAGGACAATGGCCACATCTGAAACAAAAAAGAAAACTAGAGGCTCTCAAGAGCCTGTATAGCTCACCTGGTCTATGACTGGCATAAACTGCAGCCAAAATTAACCCAATGTTAAAGTGTCTCATTTTCTAGAAGTTTCAAAGGAGAAAATCTTTGTACGTGTTTTCCCCATAAGGTCCAATGTTTAACAATGGTCCCCGCTGGCGGCCATCTTGGATGAGGTGCAGACTTGTCAGACATATTTTTTTAAGAAGACCATTAAAGGCCTATTGTGACTAAGTTTGATTGCAACTGACCAAGTAGTGTCAAAGAAGAATGTCTTTGAATGTGTTTTCCCATAGGGTCCAATGTTAAACTATGTCCCCCGCCGGCCATCTTGGAATACATGCAGACTTACCAGACACATTCGTCGATAGGTACCGACTATGGACAGTTGTCACCAAGTATGGTTCCAATTGGGCAAGAAGATTCAGCTGTTTCCACGGTAATTTAAAGCCCCACTATCCATTACAACCCATTTCAGACCATCATTCAAAAAAAAATTTGGGCAGGGGTTCCCCTTATAATTCAGATAATGCATATTGCTGAAATCAAAACATTTTAAGTCCCCCTTTCCATAAAAAGATTTTGGCAGGGGTTCCCCTTTATAATCTAGTATAAACATATTTCTTATATTGTGAAGAAAACTATGAGGCACAATCCGACAATCAAGCTTACATTGCAAGTTATACAGTTGAACTTCACAACGAGCAATTTTCAACATCGGTTTTGAAGTTGCGACATCAATACCTATTTGGAAACCAAATTTCATTGAAATCAGACAACGTTGATTTTTCCCACCTTTCTTGGCGGCCATTTTGAAAATGGCGGTCAACAAACAATTTTCAACACTGGTTTTGAAGTCGCAACATCAATATCTATTTGGAAACCAAATTTCATTGAAATTGGACAATGTTGAATTTTTTTTTTGGCGGCCATTTTGACAATGGCGGTCAAAGAACAATTTTTAACACCACTAACATTTTATCAATTTACACTTAACCTTCATCTTCTATAGTTTGGAAATAAAAGACGAAAAATATGAAAATTTAGAAAATTCTGTGAAAAAAGGGCAATAACTCCTACAAGAGCTTTTGGATTTTCTCCAAAATTTCAGGGTGGATAGATCTTGATATGCTGAACATTTTTGCAATTTAAAGTTGACCTCTATCTGCTATAGTTTCTTTGATAAAAAATAAAATATATTAAAATTTTGAATAATTTCCGGAAAAAGGGCAATAACTCCAAAACTGGCAATCAGATTTTCTTCAAAATTGCAGGGCAGGTAGATCTTACCATGCTCATTACTTTTACCCATGTCAGATTTTTGATATCTGTAACGGTTTTCGAGTTATTTGCGAAAAACAGCAATTTATCCCTATGTGCTATTTTTAGTAACGGCAGCCATGTTGTTTGGTCCTCGGACTAATCGAACACAATTTTGAATCTAGATACCCTGGTAATGATTCAGACCAAGTTTGGTTAAAATTGGCCTAGTGGTTTCAGAGGAGAAGATTTTTGAAAAAGTTAACGACGGACGGACGCCAAGTGATGGCAATAGCTCACATGGCCTTTTAGGCCAGGTGAGCTAAAAACAGAGCGGCAAAGAAAAGAATCAAAGTACTGAAGTACTGTTTAGTCGGATTTACGCTTTAATTTCGTAAAAGATAATCGTAAAATTATTTATTGTGTAACATGGGAAATGTTGAAGGTATAGAAGATGAAGAACAATTAATGGGTTGTTCCATTTGGTTAATTTTACCATGTATCTGTAGGAATTTTGTGTCATGTATATTTACTCGTTGATAATATCTCTTGTTTTTGCATTTATGACAGAGTTTGTCTCTCTTGAAGTGTGGAGTTCTTATAAATATCTCTATTGATTGAGGTGCATGCTCTCTACTTTTCTTCAGTTAAAATTTTCAGAATTTTACATTTTGGCTTTCATGTTTTCTTAAAAATCATACTATTTTTTACCATCTGTACTTATTGTGCCCACATCTCCCCAATTTATTTGCCAAGTTATCTTGCAACCAACTCAATGAATATCCTGTAGTCGTTTGTATTTCGAATTGTCTTTTGGTCCTTCTGTTGAGCAATGGATGACAGTATTTATTAGGGTACTTTGTCCGATATGTTTATGTCTGTTGACGATCCCGCGTCCATTGACGTAGACAACCATGGACGTAGCGTTGTTCGACATCCAGCAAGTGAATTCTGTTCAAACCGATGAAACTAGGTGCAGGTGTATTTGCTCCTTGTTGAAAGCCTCATACATTTTGTATATTTTTGCGTCTAGTAAATGGGTATGACAAACGCATATCTTTCGGTAGTGGTTTAGTTACTACGCTAGTTGATTGCAAGGCTATATTCGTTGAAAGCTGTCCAATGTCTAGTGTCGGTTAAACTGGTTGATTATAGCACATGGACAAATGTTATTGATAATACAGGGAATATAAAAGGTTTCTTAATTAAACTGCAAAATGTTAGTTCCAAAGAACTGACGTATGTTCTGTTTTAGCTGATACAAGTAAGCGATGACAATATGATATATGAAATACTTATTTGAACATTTGAATACAATTAATACCCAAGTTGCATAAACCTATGCATGCTGTATACGTGTTTCATATGATGCCTTTGTGGTCTCAAACTTTACAATGTAAAAGAGAAATTCTGTAATACATTGGTTTAGACAGCATACGTGGACATATTTAGCTGACAAATTTTTATCTAGCGATTCCATAAAAATGTGTTGGTATGTTATCATTGAAAATGGATAAAAGAAGTACGTCACATGTAAATGCCATATCTTGACCATATTAGGATTCCGAAGTAATAAGGGAACATCTTGCATAACTGTCGAAATTTGGCAAAAAACATAATTTGCATGATCAACGGATCCAAACTTCGAAAAGGGGGATTCAAATGAGATCCAGAGAAAGGAGAGGTTCCAGTCTAATTTTTGTCATTTTTTTAACTGTTGACTAAATTCTGCACAAAATTATTTTTTTAAATCGAGAAAAGGGGGAGGTTTCCAACCCCGAAGTCCTCTCTTAATCCGCCAATAAAAACATGAATAATTCTTCATCCTTTGTCTCTTAGAGGGAAACATATTGCCAATTTCATATTTTTTTCAATATCGATACAAGAGCCATATAAGTTAAAATTTTGAAATCAATTCTGAATCAAATTAGCACCACGTGCAAACTACTAAACTAGAAAGAATTCTAATCCCTCGGTTTATTATTTTTATTTATTTTTTTGCATCGTTTAAATTCATAAACATTACAATATTCAGGACACAGGTTATTGATTACTATTTCTACAAATACGGTAATATGTGAAGTTATTTATAAATACTTGTCACGTGACATTCGGTTAACTGCTAAAATATTCCCTCCGCAATTCTATTTAAATTAGGCTTATACCTCACATTTATATGTCATATTTCTTATGCTGTTTAAAATAATGTTAAAGAAGAAATTCGCAATGAATTTGGCCGCAAAAAGTTGATTTTTGATCTCGAAGTGAATATTCATACCCGGGATGGATTTACGTACCGTAAATCTTCCTAAAAATGAAGAATGGAAACTTTTACAATATATAAGTTGATATAAACTTAGAAATGGAATTACAGAATCATTTCAATCCTCTATTGGCGTGAAGCAGGGTTGTATTTTAATCCCTACACTTTTCTCTTTATTTATTAATGATTTAGTTGATGAGCTCAGCACTGAAGATGATCCTGTTAATCTAGACGGCAGACAAGTCTCCTGCTTATTATATGCTGATGATCTTGTGCTGCTATCACAAACTGCAAAAGGTCTTCAAAATGAATTAGATCAATTAAAATTATATTGTGATACCTGGAACTTGAAGGTAAATTTAGAGAAAACTAAAATAATCATATTTAACAAGTCAGGTAAAGTGCTTAAAGGTTTTTCTTTTGTCTATGAGGACAAAAATATTGAACTTGTATCAGAATATAAATATCTAGGTATTGTGTTTAAACCATCAGGCAAATTTACTTATGCATCTATACATCTCGCCAAAAAAGCTAGTAAAGCCATGTTTTGTGTTTTTAAATCTATTAATTCTGATAATATGAATGTTAGCATTTATATTAAATTGTTTGATACATGTGTGAAACCTATACTATTGTACTAACCCAATAAATTACTTTTGAAATTTTCTAAATATGTCTTGGGGGTCCAGAAAACTGCTTCAAATATAGCAGTTCTTGGTGAACTTGGTCTTTTCTCTTTAGCGACGGATACCATAAAGTCAAGTATAAATTACTGGCTTCACCTATTAGAAGCAAAATCCAATACCCTTTTATATAATTCTTATAAAGAAAAAACTTTACTTAAGAATAGTCTGTGCAATTTAATTAAAAAGATAATGAATGAAATTGGATTTGAACATGTATGGTTAAACCAGTTCACTTTCTCCAAAAAGAAACTGTTGCACTCTGTCAGTAAAGTTGCCGAACAAAAGTTTATAAAATATTGGGAACAGTTATTAAATAATAACACAGATCTCATGAACAGCGGTCATGGAAATAAACTCAGAACATATAACAAAATAAAGAATATGTTCTGTATGGAAAAATATTTATTTACTATTTAGATAACAATCCATTGTTTCATTTATAAAAATTAGGATAAGTAATAGTATTCTTGAAATTGAAAGAGGTAGGTTCAAAAACATACCCCCAAACCAAAGAATTTGTAAGTTGTGTTATCTTGGCGTAGAAGATGAGTATCACTTTATTATAAAATGTGCTTCTTTACAGCAGGAAAGACTAGAACTTTATAACAACCTATCTTCAGTTATTCCTTCTTTTTCAAATTTATCCGACCAAGAAAAATTCAAATTTATTTTAACTAGTAATGATTTTGATATTTGTAAAATTAATATAGCAGGGGTTCATAAAATTTACAACTCGAACAAATATTTGAAAGAACATTTTACATAATAATTATTGAATGCTTTCTTATATGGTGTATGGGAGATAACTCGTACTTGGCTGTGATAGCACCATAAAACAATGTTTAGAATAATTAATGCGTTAATTTTGCTGTCTTGTTTTTGTTTTGTTATATATCTATGTAATTGATGATAGTTCAATGTTGGACTTTAATTTCAATAAAATTTACTTACTTACTTACACACGCACAAAGATGAACAACACGGACCCAATAAAAAAAACCATGGGTGAGATAAGGTGCACTGGTAGAGTTAGCATCTCCTGCTTCTTATAAGACACCCGCCGTGTTGAACATGTCAAATCCGGTGGAAGAAACAACAATTAAGCTTTAGAGGGAAAGATCTGTAGTCATCTGGGAAACATATATCCCATAGCGGTCCACAAGATGGTGATGTCGACCATAAAACTTCTGGAGGGATGACTACAAGTTTTGGGTAACATACCCTTGTTGAAGTAGCCTATTTGTGAGCAACCGGGCTCTATCAAGGAAGTTACTATATCGAAAACAGGCTCTTGAATAGTGAATGAGCTGGGAGATGTAAACTCCATATGCCGGCGCTGTTGATATGTTGCTACAAAGAAAAGGGAAGTTTATTGTTGGAAAGGTGAAGTCATCGCGTTTGTCGTACAGCTAAAGTTCTGGGTGGATTTTGGATCAATACATTTTAAACTTAAAAAGTCATTAATAACCGTGTGGGAATTTTTTGCATATCAAATATATCTATATATAAGCACATCTCGTTTTCTGCAATTCATATACCCCGAATAATAGTTATGTGACTCTTCCTTCTTTTAACTTGACATTAATGTTTTAGACGATTTTGTTTTTTATAAAAAAAGCTTTAAATTTATTACCCTTTACTATTGATGTATTCTCCTGAGGGGTCAAAATTTTCCTGCATCAAGTTTTTCCCGACACTTATATTTTTATAATGCGAAGACCATGAAAAATTCATTTTTAAAGAGAAAACCATATGTCCGTGTGCATTTTTTTGCGCTATAGTCATTTCAAAACCCCTATTTTGGCGATTATGTGCGGATTTCATCAATTTTGACCTAATTTGGGGCCATTTTTGGTTAAAATATCAATTTCTAGCATCAAGTTTTCTCTCAAAGTTTCCAGATTGTTAGATATCATGAATCTGAAGAAATATCACCAATAATAAGCATAGGTCCGTGGTGATATAAAAAAGTTTTGTAAAAAATGTTACTTTTTTTCGTCAAATTCAAGACTTCGTAAAAACTATAAAATTCCAGATTTTTCAAAATTCCCATGAATTACACAGTCAAAACTCACCGTTTTTTATTTAAATAATTGGACAATTATATCTTTAAGAACTTTGAAAAGAAATCATATGAATAAGATGTGTTCTACATTTGAAAATTTATTTTTATTACCCCTACCCCTAAATCGGCTAAATTCATACCGAGATCATTGGTCAAATTTGGTCAAAAATTAAAATTTTCCATTTCTCGAAAACTACTGGTCATAGGCACATAATGTTTTGATACAATTTGGGAGGGTCATTATATTATATAAATCAATAAAAAAATGTCACTCATAAGGCAAGTTTTAAGAATTATTCATTAACGAGATTTGAACGAGACTGAAACCCCAGGAGAATACATCCTTAAGTGTTCATTTTGTTCCAAAGCTTTGTATTTCACTGGAGGTAAAACAACAAGGGTGTTTATGTAGCTTAGGTACTCATTAGATATGAGGTAGGTTGCTGCTTTCCTCTCTTGCATTGATACCAAAGGAAGACAATACTGTTTTGTTATTGTTGAGGATGTCATTCCTTGTTATTTTAGACATTTCGTAAGCGAGACTGACAAATGAGTTGTCAATACATATCTCATTCCTTAAGGAATCAATGAAGTGCCTTTTGTTTTTAAGTGTGATGATGTTATGTGCCTTGTCAGCTGGTACAATGTAATTGTCAAAGAAAAGGGACAATGTCTCTACTACATCGGAATTTTCAAATACGCTTTTTGAATGGCGCCTAATCGAGCTATGTAGCAACAATCAACAGTTTTCTGGACGTAATCCAGTCGGGAGGGTTAAAATATTTTCTTCTCTTTCTTAGTCAACTGTTTGGCATACCGGTATTCCTCAACTTCGTTCATCAATATTCCAAAATTATGTTTCCAAGTGATATGATTTTGATAGTTTCAAGGTGTCCAATATAACATTGGGGGGGGGGGCGGCGCAGAGTTGTTTAGGGGATGGCGATTTGAATTGGAGAACAGCCGGTATGTCGGTGTATTTTGTCTTCTTCGACTTAATAAATCAACTGTAATACTATATAAACTGTATTGCGGAATTTTGTTATGTCTAAGGGGGTTTTGAACCCATTTTGCAGGTTTTATATGAATCGAAAAACAGTGAAATATTGTGCAATGTATGGACACCTCCTCAATTTTCAAACAGGCGACTAACGTTTTCATTGATATCGGTTGATATATACTTTTTACATTGTAAAGTTTCCAACAGATAACAATTGCCCTAAAGAAAAAATGTCTCTCATATTTACCACTTGCGACTTGCCATCATTATACTTTTCAGAAAATTCACATGTTGTGTCAGGGGGCGGCAATCCCAGTTGTTTCGGGTACGGAGATTAATTTCAAATTTGAACTTTCTTTAGGAAAAAAGGCCTCAATTCAATTGAAGTTTGTGTAATTACCGGTATTATTGTTTGTATTACCCCCCCCCCCCTTTTTTTTCACCATTGGCGAAGATATAGAAATGGCAACATGCCTCCATCCCCCGGAATAACACTGTAATTTTGGGTGTTCAAATAAGTGATTTTAAGCTTACATGGTGATAGCCAGGATGAGCTTTTGACATCAAATTTCGTCCATCGCCCTTCCGGCGGAGGCTTTTCTTCAAAGATCTTCGCATCTGAAACTACTGGGCCAATTGGAATCAAACTTGGCAACAATGGTTCTTGGGTGGTCATCAACAAAAATTGTTTTTCGGGTTCGGAGACCAACCAAGATGGCCACCAGGGGGGGGGG
>MJUU01071993.1:159554-207213 GCA_002080025.1 Modiolus philippinarum
GGGGGGGAAACACAGTTTTAACATTGGACATATGGGAAAACTCATTTAGAAATCTTTCCTCCGAAACTACTGAGTCAGTTGGAATCAAACTTGGCCAAATAGTCCTTACTTGGTCACCTTCAAAAACGTTGCTTTTCAGGTCAGAGAAATATTCAAGATGGCTACCAGCAGGGAACATGGTTTTAACATTGGACCTTTTGGTAAACTCATTCAAAGATCTTCTACTCTGAAACTTCTGAGCCAATTGGAATGAAACTGGGCCACAATAGTCCTTAGGTGGCCCCTTTCAAAGAACAATTTTCAGCGCTTTATCCAAGATGCCCGCCAGCTAGGAACATATGTTCAACAGTGGACTCTATGAGAAAAGACATCGAAAGAACTTCTCCACTAAGCTCATGACCAAATTAGAACCAAACTTGGCCACAACAGTCTTTAGGTTGTCCCCTGTAAGAAAGTTGTTTTCAGCTCAGAGCTATAATAAAGAGGGCCATCAGTGGGGAACATAGTTTTTGTGAAAACACATTCAAAGATCTTCTCTGAAACTGCTGAGCTAAATGGAACCAAACTTGGCCACAATAATATTTAGTTGGTCCCCCTGCAAAAAAGTTGTTTTGTGGGTCAGGGCTATATCCAAGATGGCCGCCAGTTTTAATATTGGACCACAAGGGGAAACATTCAAAGATATTCCCCTCTGAAAGTGCTAAGTCAGTTGGATCTTAACCTGGCAATGGCCTTCGGTAAAAACTGTTTTTTTCGGGTTCATGACCAAATGAAAAAGTGGTTTAATGTTGAACCATGTGACATAAAGGCTTCTTTACATAGTTTGAAATTCAGACCATAGAAGTTTATTTGACTAAATGTATTGGCCATTGTCCAGGTGGGCGATACAGGCTCTTGGTATGCAAAAGCAGTGTACAGAAATTTAAAAAAAATCCACAGAAAAAGGTGAGGGTAAAGCAATTTTAGTGTGTAAGAAAGAGGAAAGCTGTCAATGTGACAGCAAACCGTGGTTTCTCTTACATGAACAGTATACCTCGCCTAGAGGTCAACCCTGAATATCCCGAATATACACCTATATAAAAATCTGCAATGTTGAGCCTTCCTTTCAAATCGTCTATTTTGGAAGTTTATAGAAACTGTTGGAGGCGATATCCTGCTCTGTCCTGAACAAATGGGTTACCCTGTTGGCTGATATTTGACATATGACTGACTAATTAAGTTCAATAACTGGTAATTATGGCATTAATTATCAAAACTTCAATATCGACATGCACACCTCTGATATATGTAAGATGAAGAACAACAATGAAAGCGTTGTTATATTTGCTTAATCTTACAATGTATTTTATAGGGATTTTGCCCCATGTACATTTACTCCATATCCCTTTATTTGTAGAACTGATCTGCAAAATAAATTGTTATCTCAAACTAGTACATTTGCTCCGAACAAATGATGAACCCATTTGGCAGCCGCCCGCTCGCCCACCATTTTCAACATACTAATATCCGGATTTTCTGATGGAAACCCCGGTTAAAAATCCATACGAGATGTCTTTGCGGTATAGTTGAAAAATTACTCACGAAAATATGATCATACATTGCGCAAAGATCTAAACTTATTACTTTTGAATGAAATATCGGCAATCCTTGTAGCTCAGTTTAACTTAAAATTGACTTTAAATTTGATCATGGAGCTAATTAAATAATGTCCTAAAAGTTTAAAGAAAACTGAACGATTTTATGAAAATTTTGATAAACTGGAGGTATACAGGTAACAGCATGTGTTTTTCATGAAAATCACTTTCGTAAGTGATGAAAATCACATGCGTTTATATTATTACTCAAACAATGAAAAACATGCATAACCTTTTCCTTTATCTTAACCCTAACCAATTTCTGAATATAACATTTACCCTTTCCCTGAATTTAACGCCAACCCTTTTCTTGAATATAACTCACGTCCTTACGTTCAATATAAATCTAACCGTGTCCCTGACTATAACCTAACCTTTTCCTTTATTTTAACCATGACAATGTCCCCTGAATTTCTCAACTGATGTGCCTGGTTACTCATATAAGTGATGATTTGAACGTGCGTGTTTTCACTCTAATGAGGATGATGCGCGATTGATTTTTGATGTATGATAGGGGTAATATAGATTTTTTTGTTTGTAAGTGTCTCACTTCCATATGAATAATTGTGTCTCTGTATGTATTATGAATTCTGGTTTGATTATTTTTATGTCTATAATTTCGGTTTCCAATTGTACAACGCAAAAAGGGCTCTTGCTAAATTGGCCAAATATATTTGAAGAGAATCAAAAACACGAATACAACAACAATAATAATACAAAATACAAGTGAAAATACAAAAATACCCAAACTGCATAAAACCAGTAAATTTTGTTATGCTGTACATATGCTTCAAGGAGTATTGAGGCCTTTTCCCCAAAGAACCGTCCAAATTTGAAATTGATCCCCGTACCCGAAACAACCGAGATTGCCACCCCCCTGACTCAACATGTGAATTTTCTTATAGATAATTCATGGCGAGTATCAGGTGGTAAATATAAGAGGCATTTGTTATCTGTTGGAAACTTCCTTTACAATGTAAAATATATATATCAACCGATATCAATGAAAACGTTAGTCGCCTGTTTTAAAATTGAGGAGGTGTCCATACATTGCACGATATTTCACTGTTTTTTCGATTCATATGAAACCTACAAAATGGTTTCAAAACCTCCCTTAGACATCACAAAGTTCCGCAATACAGTTCATTTAGTATTACAGTTGATTTATTTGCTCTAATAAGACAAAATACATCAACATACCGGCTTTTCTCCGCTTCAAATCGCCCTCCCCTAAACATTTCTGCGCCGCCCCCGAACGGTGAGTTTGCGACGTTACGGTCTCCGGTCATACCCACTGTGTCCAATCGGGTACGACAACGGTTGTTTGGTAACAACTTCCTGTTTTTAAGAATTAAAAATAAGGCATAAGAATCATTTTGCATTCAGAATTAAACACATATTAATGTTCATTCAGACAAAGATAAGAAAATAATGTCATTTATATGCTTGTAAACAATGTAATTACAGAGAAATTAAAATGAAAGTGTACATGTTCAGTAAACAAATACCAAACACGTACATTTTCACTTTTAGTTTGAAGCTATTCCTATACATTAGAACGTAAAAGGGGTTTAATTTTACTCTAATTTGATCTTCAATTAAACCGATATGATTATTATTAATCATAATATTTGGTAAAGGCGTTTTTAAAATCTTTATTATAACAGGAAGTGGATACCAAACAACCGTTGCCATTCTCGATTGGACACAGTGATACCGTGGCCAACAAAGACGCACATTACAGTCTAAACACAGTTACCGTAACCAGTGTTACTATTAGTCTATCTAATACTCGGTTGGACTTACTACTGTGCTGCTTGATTGGTCATTATTTTGATTTGTAATCCACTTATAGGTGATAAATTCCTTTTCAAATTCATTTAGTAACGCACTGACTACCTGATAATCTGTTTGTTTGTCATTTAATCCAAATTTGCTTTGTTGATCAATTCAGTTGTTTGTAACATGAAGCTGTGTTGCAAGAAATGTGTCCAAATTTGACAATTAAGAAGAATACAAATAACAATGTTTCGATTGGTCATTTGAACCCCGACCACATTGTCGACTACTTATGTGTAAATTTGCAACCCCATTTTTATGGATCTTTACAACTTTATACCCTTAGCTTTTTGAAAGTCATTATGTTAATTTTCTACTGTGCAGAGATTTCAATCTATAAATACCATCAAGATTCGTGATTTTATTACAATATGAGTGCTAAAATGACAAATAACTAATATACCCCAATAAAGATGCTGACCCGTCATATTAAGATTCAATCTCATTATCGACTGAATTTAATAAAGTCCTTCAGAATAAAGTTTAAATGACATACCCATTGTAAGCAAAAATATGACAAACACCCTTATTTGTCAGAACCCCAAACTACCCAATATATAGTGAGTGACCCCCCCCCCCCCCTGGGGGTGTGCTAGTAAGAAGAGATGGAATCTAAAAGTTAGATTATTCATGTAATAGTAACTTGTGTAGAGGGCTGCATCCGGATTTAGAGGCTGCCTAAGGACTGCGATACGGACCGTGTACCTTGTTACAGCCTGAGCCGAAGGCGAGGGCTGTAACAAGGTACAGGTCCGTATCAAGGCAGTCTGTAAATCTGATGCAGCCCGATACACAAGTTTCTATTACTTTTATTTCATTGAACAACCAGTCAAATGCTTTAGGTTAATTTTTTCCTCTTTTTTTTAATTGTCGGCAATTTACGAAAATAATTAATTAAAAGTAAAAGTAAAATTGAACTAGAGGCTCAGACACTGAGCCTGAATCGCTCACCTGACAAAATGATTACAACAGGTGATGAAAGTGTTGTTTATCCCATAGGATCTTATGTTAAAACATGTTCTGTGCTGGCAGTCTTGTTTTTTATCAGATCAAAACAATATAAGCAATCTTAGTTTGACTGAATTTGCTTCAATAATTTAAGAGTATGTAATGAAAAAATGTTTTAAATTATGGGAACCATTCTTAATCAAGTTCGATGCTGGGAGCTATTTTCTTTGTCGAATCCCAGCAAAATAAGAAATCTTTGTAAAGGACCTTCCGTGCATCATTTCTGTAATTTGCTTGAATTTGCTTCAAAAGTTTCAGAGGAGATGTGGAAAATGGTGTTTTTCCCATAGGATCCTATGTTTAACCCAAGTTCTGTGCTGGCGGCCATGTTTTTTGTCAAATCCGAAACAAATTAGCAATCTTGGTAAAGGACCTTTAGTACATCATTCCTGTAAAGTTTGGTTGAATTCGCTTCAGCAGTTTCAGAGCAGAAGATGAAAATGTAAATTTCCCATAGGGCCAATGTTAAACTAAGTTCCGTGCTGGTGGCCATGCTTTTTGTCGAATCGGAATAAAATGAGCAATCTTTGTAAAGGACCTTCAGTGCATCAATCCTGTAAAGTTTGGTTGAAATTGCTTCAGCAGTTTCAGAGGAGTTTATGACATTTTTCCCATAAGTCCTATGTTAAACCTAAGTTCCGCGCTGGCAGCCATGTTTTTTATCGGATCGGAACGAAATGCGCAACCTTCCATACATCATTCCTGTAAAGTTTGGTTGAATTTGCTTCAGAGGTTTCAGAGAAGAAGATGAAAATGTGAATTTCCCATAGGGCCCATGTTAAACTTTGTTCCGTGCTGGTCGCCATGTTATTCGTCAAATCAGAATAAAATTGGCAATCTTTATAGAGGACATTTAGTACATCATTCCTGTCAAGTTTGGTTGAATTTGCTTCAGCAGTTTCAGAAGAGTTGATGAAAATGTGAATTTTCCCATAGGGTCCTATGTTAAACCTAAGTTCCGCGCTGGCGGCCATGTTTTTATCGGATTGGAACGAAATCACAATCTTTGTAAAGGACCTTCCATACATCATTCCTGTCAAGTTCGGTTGAATTAGCTCCAGTCGTTTCAGAGCAGAAGATGAAAATGTAAATTTCCCATAGGGCCAATGTTAAACCAAGTTCCGTGCTGGCGGCCATGTTTTTTGACGAATCAGAATAACATGAGCAATCTTTGTAAAGGACCTTCAGTGCATCAATCCTGTAAAGTTTGGTTGAAATTGCTTCAACAGTTTCAGAGGAGTTGATGAAAATGTGAATTTTCCCATAGGGTCCTATGTTAAACCTAAGTTCCGCGCTGGCGGCCATGTTTTTTATCGGATCGGAACGAAATGAGCAATCTTTGTAAAGGACCTTCCATACATCATTCCTGTAAAGTTTGGTTGAATTTGCCTCAGTGGTTTCAGAGGAGAAGATGAAAGTGTGAAAAGTTAACGGACGGATGCCGGACGACGGACGACGGACGCCAAGTGATGAGAATAGCTCACACTGACCCTTTGGGTCAGGTGAGCTAAAAACGTAGACATGAAATGTGAGGTTGCTAATTTCTGAAACTGATAAATATTTAAAATTCATTTTTTTTTCTTATCTTTCCCTGGTGACAGGATGAAAAAAACATTGATTGTATGATTTTTAAGCTAAATATATGTTATTGTTCTGCTGACGTCACCGCCGGGCTGTATTTCCTCAGCGGGATGTATCGGAAGTCAATACAGCCCGCACAAGCGATACAGCCCGCTTAGAGCATTTTTTGGGGCTGCATGTTGAAATACAATGCACCATGTGATAGTAATTGAACCAATTGAATTATTTGTAACAAAAGTGATATGAAATAATTGTATTTTCCATATTTTGTTATGAAGTTATTTCACAGGTTTGTTTTGCGATCCAATATTAACGTTTTTATGAACACTTTTATACTCAGTTATAAATCATTTCAAACAGTATTCAACTGATCAAACCTTATTGTTTTCCAAACAAATATAACAGGGTCTCAAGTCCTTTTGGCAATCTCTATGAACAACTTAACGATACAACAAAGGGTAATTGGTCTTTGGTTGGATAAAGTGACAAACAAAAAGATTATGTGGTAAATGATGCATTACTAAATGAGTTTGAAAAGAAAATAAATGCCAATGACAGTAGTACAAAGTAAAATAATGACCAATCAAGCAGTGTAGTAGCAAGTCCAGCAGAGTATTAGAAAGACTAGTAGCAACACTGGTTACGGTAACTGTGTTTAGACTGTAATGGGGAAGAGAGACAAAAGCACTCATGTGGTTTTCATTTTAAGTCAACAATTTGGACATCCCTTATACCCGTTTGTGATTGAAGATGTTGGTTGCAATAGGATTTCTATAAGATATCAGAATAACTATATGGTCGTATCTTAGTAACATGTTTGATATGACATCCAAGACTTTGTGAATTTCATTTTCAAAATGTTAATTGATTGATTGATTAGTAAGAGTTTAACTTTCAGTGATCAATATTTCAGGACGAGAACAAGTTAATCAATTACAAAAAAACTGATTAAAAGAAGAAAGAAATCAGGATGGAATGGACACGTGGCAACGAGTTTTGATTGCCACTGGAAAATGGGAGAAATCGGTATGGGCAGGGAATTCTGCCTTCTACACGAGACCCAGTGACTCTGTTGTCCTTAGAAAAATATTGAAGTGGTCTTTATACTGCAAGGAGCGTTGCGTTTCTCCACACAGTTCCGCTACAATGGTTCGGCGGCCAGGCTTTCCGTATTATGACCTGAAACAGGGCATTCACCTACCCACTAGCTGGTGACACCCTCAACAGATCTGTAGCCTGCGCCTCTGAAAACCTATTCAGGCGCTGGGAAAATTGCACATTAAAAGATGTGCTAACATGTTTACATGTATATAGTGTGTGGTGAGCATTTTCCAGGACAATCGTTTTTAATTTGTATCCATGTGAGTATGGATCTGTTAAAGAAAGAATTTGAAGAGACATTTTATAAAAGAATTAAATTCTTAAAGGGGCAAGAAGTACAGTTTTTTACGTATGTGATGAATATCCAGGAGAACATTCATACATGATGATGAAACATCGATGAAACTTCCATCCTTTTATCATGTTTCATTTCGTCTTTTGATACTTTATAAACCAAAGAACAATTAGGGACCGACCACTTAACCTGAAAAGGGGGGGCATGGTTTTTTTTTCGAAAAATATTCTGAAGCTGGTTTTTTGTGAAAAAAATATTTTGGCTGTAAAAGTGATAAAAAAAAACATTCTGAACGGGACTTTCTGCTCCTAAAAATAATGCTTATTTTCAAAAAAAAATATTTTGTATTGATATTAGTTTAACAAAATTTTTTTTTTCGCGCTAAAAACCATTACCCCTCACCTCCTTTTCAAGTTAAATGGTCGGTCCCTTTCGTTTTTAACTAAAGAATGATTTGTATCTGACTAAGACACGATTGCATTTTCCCTTTTGACTTTTTGACAGTGTAAGCCCTTCAACGTTTTTGATTTTTCGATTAAAAATATCCTAAATTTGCTTATCGGCGTTTGCAGAAAATTGACCAATAATCATTTCAGCGGCAATATCCTATTGTTTGGACCAATTGTTAATAAAGAAAAAAATCAGAATCTACCTAAAATTATCCTCTTTGTATTTACGTCATGGATTCCCTTCAGGGGATTTTGAATAATGAATTGGGCACTATTCATCAACAAAATAAACTCAAAACATACTTATTAATTTGTTTAAAAGGCCGACATCCTATGTTGAATCTGTCTATTGATGTGTCTTCCAAATCGCCATTACTAGTTTAAGTAATGAATCTGTAGTGTCAAGGAATGAAAATGTGTTCAAAGGTTCTGACTAACTACTCCTAGATTCTTTTAGACATTTGGATAATGGTTTTTTTAATCAACATGCATTCATGTAACTCCTAAATGTCGTAAAAATCCAATGTGGTTAGTAAATAACAATTAACATACCAAAAGTATTATTAATTTTACTCACTCTATTTTCAGTTGAGGCAGTTTCTACAGCAAGAAGTCCATCCGTATCTTTTTTTAGGACCGGAATAGTTGAAGGTGAAACAACGTTGTTCCTCGTCAAATTCAATGTTTGTGTATTGCCATTGTAAGTAATTGGAAGAAATAGCTTGTCCTTCAGTGCGCACCCTCCAGTACTTGTCTGTCTTTTTTGACGTGCTCGGTGTTCTACGACATTCGAAAGGTCCACAAATGCATAACCTGGGAAAAAAATAAAATGTTTGTTTAAATGCATAGATTTAGTGAACCAAAGCTCAATAGATTGTATCTGAATTTATGAGATTAAAATCATGATTTACACAGTCATGGATGCTAAATTCTTATTGTTGTTTCTTATTTCTCATACTACTGCTGATGCATTTCTGTATATGCAAGCTTTTGGTCCGTAAGCTGTCATTATTCTTATGTTTGTGTCATTAAATGGACTTATTGTCACAAACTTTTTTTTAATACAGTCCAAGGTTGGTACACTTGTTAGTTTCTATGGTAAGAATCGAACGAATACAGTTTATATAGGGTACATCCCAACAATACATGAAGAACAACAATAGGGGCGTTGCTTCTTTGCTTGGATATACAATGTATTTGTAGAGACTTTCATGTTCATTTACTCTATATCCTTTCATTTTTTATATTTTTAAATCCTGAAGATTGCCATTACTGCAAGTCGTGCAATTTTGTGCTTTCACAATACAAAATGCTTTGCTTGATACCGCCAATTTCGCTTATATCCTTTGAATATAATACAAGTCGCATTTGTCGCTTTTGACAAAATTAAACATTTTTCTAAAGCCATGAATTTCTTGTCATTTGAAAAAAAATAGATGCGAACATGCATGTTGTAAAAATAAGAGTTTCTTTCAGTTAATTTTAGGTTGTTGATTTAATTGTTGAGTTTATTGATAATAAAGACTATACTATGCTGTGAAAGTACAAAACAACTGTACTATTATTCGTTTGGTTCCAATTTTGGCGGTTTTTGTGGTTTGTTGAAACCACGAAATATAAAACCAAACGAAATACCTATTTTCATTTAACTTGAAAGGAAACTTCGAATTCAGAAACCCACGAAGCAACGATTTTTCGCAAAACCAAGAAAATTGGAACAAACGAATAAAAATACATTCACAATTTGAAAGGTAATAAACTTCCACAAATAATAATTTTTTGGCTCTGTGAACCTCCAAGAAAATTGGAACAAACAAATAAAAATACATTCACAGCATTTGCAAGGTAATAAACTTCCAATTTTTAGTATACCTGACTGTGAATCTTGGCTGTCCAAATCTTCGAGTGGTATGGCAAAGACCAAATGAGAAAAACAGAGTAAAAATACGAGGTTCATCCTTTGGTTTAAAGTATTACATTGGAAATGAAGTTGTCAAGATAATAAGTATTCACTTTTATTCCTTTTGTACAAAAGAGAAAAATTTCATGAGACTGAATACATTAACCTTCATTGATATAACAAAATCAATGTACTGTGCGTTGTCATATTGATTTCGGTCTGTATGGGCACGGTTTTTACTCAATATTTTTGTTCTTTGCATTGATTTTTATTCATTTGACCTTTCTCGCTTTTTACTTAAAAGCTAGGCTCTTCCAATATCATTTTTGAAACCATTATACTGAAAAGTGTCAATTAATATGCCCATAAAAAATTTAACCCAACTTAATAGTTATTATAACTATTTCATTTAATTTCTAGGTTTTTAGAATTTTCAAACTATTTCCGCTTTCTTTTACAAAGATTTAGATGTTGGCAATCATTTTGATACTAATGCTAGGTTTACACAGCCGATCAGACCAACTCGATCAACTCGACAATGCTATTTTATCCAGATCAACGTATTAAAATTCATTGATCGAGCTAACTCACGACGTCCACTCGACCTTTACCCGATTTACCACGACCAACACTCGACCATTCTCGATCTCTTTACGATTCACGAACGACTTATGCTCGACCCTCATTCGACCAACCAGACTTGTCAGATTGAGCCAGATCATAGCCCGATTTGTTTTTGTTTAAGTAGACCTGGTCGGGAGAAGATCGTGAAATGGCCGAGTGTGCTCGAGTTTGTCTTGTTAGTACGTTTGTATATAAGGAGATAAAATGTAAAAATTCAGGGAACAGTTCAGCATGGAGGTAGAGCAGCAACATATGTGCCCACGTGGCAAATGCTTCAATGAAAAGATGATAACTGTGATAGATCTAGAGTAGCAGAGAATGCAGGTCTGACACAGAAGGTGCGTAGATTGGGTTAGACAATAGCAAATGCTTCAAAGTCATCATTACAGAGGAATAAATGTTTGCTTTAACATACTTGCATGCCATCCTCCTCAACATGCGTCAGAGTGCGACTGTGCGTTTTTTCTGTCATTACATGTTGGACTAAGCTGATACATAAAACAGAAGACATATCATCACATGATATCGATGGTAACTAGATTTACAGTAGTTTGCGTGTAAAGCTTTAAACCTGTTTTTAGAAAATGAAAATGGCAAACGGCTGCCCGTTGGGTACATCATTTTCCCGGTGCAATTCTAAAAGAGGTTTTCATCTTCTAGTACATGTTATAAATGTTCTAAATCGCATTTTTCTAATGTAATTAAGCTTGAATCATATCTTGTGATAAGAGTACAAACCTGCTCGGAAGAAACAATATTTTATTCTTGAATTCATGTATTTAGTGAATCTGTTTCTGGAGTGTGTATATTGGGTACATCTTGGTTTCAGTTTCAAAATCTGTCAGCATAGCCAGTCGATTGAATTTAAGCCCTCTGCACGTCATCCTTTTATTCTACTAGTAGCATGCACAATCTTATATTCTTTTCTACAATCCTGATACAGCCAGGTTCAGCTTTTGCCATTATTTTGTGTCCATTGTCCATTAACTTTGCATTAAAATATATTCTACCCAGAAACCACCGAGTAATGGTTCAATTTGGAAAAAACCGTCATGTTCACTTCTAATCAAATACAACCGTCAACTGGGAATATAGTTTTAAATTGGATCTCATCGGAAAACTCATTTAAACTTTACCTCTGAAACCCCTAAGCCAATTAGACCAAACTTGTTACGATTGTCAAATGATGGTCCTTTTTCAATAAAGTGCCTGTCATATCGTCAGCTGATACAAGATGACTGCCAAACTGGGACAAAGTTAAACATTGTACCAGAAGGATTTTCACTGGACCAATTGCAGCCAAAATTGTTCAAGATAGTCGTTGGATGTCCCAATTTCAAAATAGAACCTATCTTGTCAGCATGCAATTCAAGATGGCCCACAACGGGGAACATAATCTAATATTCGACCCTACTTAGATATCCATTAAAATACTTTCTACTCTGAAACTACTTTGCCAATTGGCTAAAATTGAAAACAATGGTCCTTGCCTGGTCCCCACTTGAGATAGTATCCGGCATATCATATCAAAAATAATCATCATCCAAACTCGACAAAATAGTCATTGAGTCCATGGGATGGCTCCTTTAAAAACTGAAGTAAGGCCCTAGTGAGAGACTTAGGCTCTTGAAAGCCTCATGTTGTGCTGTTGTGAAAAGATGACATGCTGTCGTGTTAAATCGAGTAAAGGTCTTGAGTGGTCGAGTAAGAGTCGGATACAGGTCGGGAAAAAAATCGGGTTATGGTTTGGAAGATCTTGTATAGAAAAAAGAATTGTGTTAGTCGAGTATTGATCGAGTACTAATCGAGCTGACCTGGAAGCGACTTGGCATAAATCGAGAAGCGAATGAGTTAAAGTCTTGCAGAAATCGGCATGATCGGCTAAAATTTTGAAACTCGATCAAGACCGATCCCTTTTCGACCTCTTCACGACTACCTCGATCAGACCCCATTAATTCCCGACCTGTTCTCGACATATAATGCATATGACCTCTTCACGATATTTTTTGACATGTCAAAAATATTCGGGAACACAGCTCGAGTTCAGCAGAGTAAGTAAGATTGCCCCGATTTGGTGAATAGACCGAACATGAGCATTCAAGATCAGTGTCCCAATCGATTAATATTGATGAATATTCATAGATCGAGTTCGGTCGAGTTGCTTTGATAGGCAGTGTTAACCTACCATTAGGCATGTAAGTAAAGAAGCAATCATTTTGATACTTAGGCATATAAGTAAAGGTAAATAAGTAATTGTCAATCAAAAAATATTGATGGGTGTTCCATGAGACACTTGGGTCGCCTGCACTACAGTAGAGCCATTTTTGGCCCAGTGAACCTCTAAAAATTTTAAAATTAAAAAGAGAAAAACATATTCTGCAAATTTGTTTTGAATATGAATTACAGTTTTGAAATTTTGCACATTAAAAAACTGAATTGACAAATACGCTATTTTGGCTCCGTGAACCTCTGAAATCTGTAGAATAAAAAAACTTTACATATCAGATGAACAACTAGATCAGGTGAACAACATATCCTGCAAGTTTGATTGGAATCTTACCTATAGTTTTGATGGAGTTGCAAATTAATAAACCAGATTAACAAATGAGCAATGTTGGCTCAGTGAACCTCTAAAATCTGTTTAACCAAAATTGTAAGTATTAGGTGCACATCAGGTGAACAACATATATATACTGCAAATTTGGTTGGAATCTGACGTAAAGTTACTATGGAGTTGTGGGTTAACAAACCAGATTAATAAATGAACAATTTTGGCTCTGTGAACCTCTAAAATCTGTAAAATCAAAATTCTAAGAATCAGATGTACCACTGTACCAGGTGAACAACATATCCTGAAAATTTGGTTTGAATCAGACTAGCAAATTTGAAGAAGTTGCGGATTCAAAAAACGACAGACCAGCAAATGAGCAATTTTGGCTCCTCGAATCTCTTAAATCTGCAAAATTATAATTAAAGTATCAGATGCACAACTACATCAGGTAAACAACATATCCTGGAAGTTTTGTTGGAATCGGAATGGCAATTGTGAAGAAGTTGCGAATTCAAAACCAACAGACGACGCAGGACGACGACGTAAGACGACGGATAGTAATTGCTATGTATCTACTCCACCCTGTGTAAACAGTGTCCTCTATAAAATGTGCCTTTGGTTCTTTGTTAGAAATTAAGAAGGCACAGTACACCATATAATATATTGTCCTGAGTGAAAATGTGCCTTCCTGTTCCCTAAAAATAGGAAGGCACATTTTATAGAGGACATTGATGTTATCGAGAAGGCACAGTACACCGTTTACACAGTGTGACTCTACCTACAGCAGGCGACACAATTAAATTGTACAAAAACAATGGAAACATCGGGAAACACATCACATAACTACAGTACAGAAAAGAAAATGGGAACACAAGTACAGATGAACAACACGGACCCAATTAAAAACCGATGGTGAGTTATTCCAAGTCACCCCGTCCCACTGTGTTGAATATGTCTATTCCGGTCAAATCCGAGAGAGCAAAACAAAACTTGAGTTGACAGAGGAAAAGATCTGTTGTCACATGGGAAACAGATATACCATAGCGGTCTACAATAGACTTCAAGTCATGGGTAACATATCCTATTTGTAAGCAACAGAGCTCTACCAAGGAAGTCAATATATTGACCACTGAACCTTGATTAGAGAATGAGGTGCGAGATGTAAATTCCATATCCTGGCGATGTTGAAATGTTGCTACAAAAATAAGGGAGAAGTGAAGTCATCGCGTTTACCATACAGCCTAGTTTGTTATCTACATCTGATGTCATTTTCTAGATGAAAGGTCAAAGAATGGGCAGATTTCGAAGTGTCTGTAGTATCCTTAATTTTGAGGTCTTTTGGATAGAAATTTACTTAAAAAACTTACTTACTGCCCATTACGAAAAGCGGCGTGTGGGACAGCACTCCCCCGTGTGTGTTCTAGTTCTGCCATCTCCCCAATGGTAAGGCTTCGACTACTCACATTCATGCATGCACTAGGGTCAGTGCTTTGGAGATGCCCACTGGCTGCAGTTGTGGTATTATTCTTTGTTGCCGTCTATTTAATGAAGTCTGTTAGCCCTATGCATATTATTATCTTTACACGTGAAGGGTTAATTTTTTTTCTATAGAGCTTTCAGTCCCTTTGACAAATTACTGAGCTTAAGAGTTCCATCTACCCAGATTTTCTGTCTGGATTTCCTTGCACAGCCTTAGAATCAACAATCCAATCACGAGGCATTGATGCTATTTAAACCCCATAGTTCAGGCAAGGCTGATGAGAGCCATGGCGTGTTCCATGCACCGGTTGACCCCCACTCTGTTCCTCTATAGGGTCCTTGATACTCAAAGATCCCTTTCATTTTAGCCTTGAGTACTAATGCCAAGTGACCGTGTGTTGTCCCGAGGAGGCATGTATACTGGCAAGGGAAGACTTTGCTTTCGCTTCAACCCTTTTCGCCTACAAAATGGACTAGCCAGCGTCAATAGAGATCTAAAGCCGATGCTTTCGATCATAACTGCACTAGACGCCTATCACTACACTATAATTCAATCACGAACACACCTTTTGGATAGATGATGTGAAGAAAATTACCAAAGTCAGGGTTGTTTATGAACAAGGTAACATCTCTATGACGGAAGCTCAAATTAAAAGATCAGGCTAGTTTTTATCTTTATTTTGAAGAAACCCTGAATTTTGTCATAAGTGTGGAAAAACAGATAGGATTAAAGAGAATCACAGTTTGTGAATATTGGAACTCTGAAAGAACAAGTCTTTCCTTTCGTAAAATATTGCAAAGTGGTCAATTATATTGTTGATCAGAAACTGCAACAATTTTAAAATCACTTCTTCCTCTGTATATTTTTTTCAGATTTGGGGTTATTTTTAACAAAGTATGCTTACTCTCTACATTGTACAGTGTATTTTCATCTCCGTTCACTGTTTTGTCATGAAAAACATCCATGAAAAATCTTTAAGCCGAGATTTCAGTTTTTCATGAGGAATGGTAGTATAAAGTCTAGAGAAGAGGAAAGTTTTAATTCTCTTACATTGTGAAAATGATCTAGATGTCACGTCACTTTTTGTGTCGGAGAAATTCTGACTAATTGTTCATTTAAGCCCCACCAAAAATGATATTTTTAGAATTGAAAGCATTATTCTGCAGTTTTGTTGGGATATTTATTTTCAGCTCCAATCAAATTTCATTATAGTGCATCAAATCTTTGTCAAAATGTGGAGTATAATTTACTCTTATAACAGTATTCCGAAGTGCAACTTTTTATAATAAGTGGTTTATGAATACGACAGAGGACTTTTATTCTTACTAGTATTGCTACCAACAATATCATAAAGAATTGCGTTACCATTACGTTAATTTCGGTATTAACTTTCTAATTTCCCTTGGCAAATGAAGACACATTCCGTGGTAAAATTCAAAAGAAAAACTTGCACAGAATATTATCTTTTGCAATTCTTTGTTACTTTGGTATTCTGCTGTCGATGTTTCTTAACACTGCTTTTTGAAACACAGTTATTACACTATTAGAAGCACAACTAACAAGTACTAGTACATTTAGTCACGAAGCTGGTATGAACCAAGAAAAAATAATCAATTTGCAAATACATTTAACCCTGTTTGAATGGGTAAAACCCAAGGATATCAAATGCTTCCAAAAACTGAAGCTCATACTTCCTTAAGTATATTGCCCATAATTGTTCACTTTTATTTGTTCAGAATACATATGTCCTTGATACACGAAGTGCTTTATGTCATAGAGAATCCCTTAGATAATTGCAAAGTAAGTGAGAACCGAACTGTCAATAAAAGAACGTACAATCCATGGACAATGGCAACATCGGAAACACTAAGAAACAAGGACACAACTTGAGTATGGGACAAAAAAGAAAAATGAAGACACACATACAGATAAACAACACGGACCCAATAAAAATCCATGGATGAGATCAGGTGTACCGGTAGAGTAAGCATCTCCTGCTTATTATAAGACACCCGCCGTGTTGAGCATGTCAACTCCGGTAGTAAAGTCAAATCCGATAGCGGAAAAACAAACTTTAGTTGTAGAGGGAAAGATCTGTTTTCATTTAGGAAATAGATATCTCAGAGCGATCCACAAGATCGTGATGTCGACCGTAAAACTTCTGCAGGGATGACTTTAAGTTTTTGGTAACTTATCCTTGCTTAAGTAGTCTATTTGTAAGCAACTGAGCTCTATCAAGGAAGTCATTGCAACGGCCACAAGCCCTTGAGTAGCGAATGAGTTGTGGAATGTAAACTCCATATGCTGGTGCTTTTTTAATGTTGCTACAAGGAAGGGGAAGTTGACTATTGGAAAAGTGAAGTCATTGTGTTTGTCATACAGCCTAGTTTGTAATGTACCTATGTTGTCAATTTCAAGATGATGGTCAAGGAATGAGGCCGATGTGGAAATATCTGTAGTATCCTTAATTTCAAGCTCTTTTGGATAAATAAGATTAAGAACATCACCAAAGCGAGGGTTGTTTTGTGATAAAATATCATCTATAGAACGGAAGCTGAAATTAAAGGAGTGTGCCAGTCTTTTGTCTTAATTTTGAAGAATCCCCTCAATGAATTCAGTCTCATAAGAGTGATGAAACAGATCGACTAAAAGAGGTGCAAAGTTTGTGCCTATTGGAATTCCAATGGTTTGTTGAAAACAAGTTCTCCAAACTTTACAAATATATTGTCGATCAGAAACTCGTTACATTTTTATCACTTCTTCCTCTGTGTATTTTTTCTGTGATTCTGGGTCGTAATTCACAAAGTATGTTTGTTTTCTGCCTATGACAATGTACTTATATCTGCGTTTGCCGTTCTTACGGGAGAAACATCTATGAATTGTATCTATCAGCCGAGATTTCAGTTGTTCACGAGGAATGATAGTATAAAGTGTGGAGAAGTCAAATGTTTTAATGCTGTTACAATGTTATGATTTAGATTTCAGGATGTCAAGCAGATCTTTATTTAATATCCACAATTCATTTACTCCACTTCTTAAAAAGCTAGTATCACAGTATTTTTGAAGGCCCTCTTTTACAGCTGTCAAGATGGAGGTTAAAACCTTAGAAAGAGGTTTTGTGGAACATTTTGCAGATCTAACGATGTACCGTTATTTGTATGGACATTTGTGTAATTTTGGTACCCAGTACAAGGAAGGGAGATCGGTGTCTTCATCTTTGGTTGAAATTCCAAAGGAAAGCAAAGCAGTTTCATGTTGGTACATTTGAGAATCATAAATGTTTCCACATACTCAAATAGCCGTATACCCATATTTAGGTTTAATTATATTATTGGTTTATTCGAGCCAAAGGTTAATTTAACTGCCCAAGATACTGCTTTGTTACAATAATGGCATAAAAATGCAATATAAACTTTAGTAATAGGTTAAATAAAAATGCAATATAAACTTTATTAATAGTTGAAATGAAAAATGCAAAAATAACTAAAGTAATGTATTTTTCTCGAAGTGAATCACTTCTGAATATTTACATCGCATCTACCACAGTGAACTTGAAATTAAAGAGACAACCGATACACCCAATTCTGCTTCATACCTTGACCTTTTGTTATACATTGACGAACATGGACGTCTGAAATCTAGGCTATATGACAAACATGATGATTTTAACTTTCCAATTGTGAACTTTTCCTTTCTCTGCAGGAATAGACCTACCTCCCCAGCATATGGAGTGTATAATTTACAATTGATTCGTGACTGTGGAGCGTGCAGTTCATACAATGACATTGTGGAAAGAGCGAAAGCACTGTCACAAAAACTGCTGAGTCAGGGATATGTTCAGCCGTTGTTACTTTCGTCCCTTCAGAAATTCTATGGCCTCACCACGACACCATAGATAGATATGAATGTCAGTGTAACAAATGAAAACTGACCTTTTTGAGCTAGATTCACGTCTTCCAGGATTTGACATAACCGGTTTTGACCTAAACCTGGATGGACCCACTGACAGTGTGACTGTGCTGTATACAGAGCAGGACATGCTTACTCTTCCGAAGCACCTGATGTCATTCTGTTTTTCTTTTTTTTTTCTTGAGAGAGAGAGAGTTCACATGGTTAGTGCTTTAGTTTTTTGCGATCTATATTTAGTGTTCGTGTGTTTTGCGGGCATGTAGTGTCTTTGGACTTCCATCTCCTGGTGTTCTTGCTTTTGCCTTGTCTCTTGACTTTGGTTTATGTTATCTTGTGCTTTGTCCCTTCGGTATCCTACTGCCCTTGTGCTGCATTCCACTTAAGAGTTAATAAATTCGAAATTTCGAGAACTTATGTTTCTTCAGTGCATAACAAATCAAAGCATTCGGAAATCCATAAACCAAAATATGTGTGAAAGCTGATAGAGAACAAATTACCAATAGGATCTTAATAGAAATGCTATAATCATTTTTAAGGACAGCTGTATGGAAGAGGTAGATACTTGTTAGTTTTAAAACAATCTTAAATTTAGATGTTGCAAGTTTCCAACTAAAAGCGGTTTTCGGGCCAGCAATGAAAGACATACTACTCGGTTGTTGAATACTCTCAGAGGCATCGGCCCACTTATCATAAATAACAAAAAAAAACGAAGTTACTGTGAATTACGTTTCTGCATTTTTTGTCTTTTCGACAACTTAAGATCAAATCAAAACATGCGGAAATCCAAACTATCTGTTAAAGCTGATATAGAACAAAATAACAATAGGATCTAAATAGAATAGCTATTATCATTTAGGGACAGAGCTTTGCTAGAGGGAGATAGTCATTAATTTAAAAAAAAATCTTAAATTTATATATTGCAAATTTCCAAATAAAATCGGTTTTCGCATCAGAGCAGTAGTTCTAGCTAAAGGATTGGTGGACTAAAAGTTGAACAGCAGAGGCATCAACCCATAGGTAATAAAAACAAAATAAGTCAGTTACTGTGAATTTAGTTTCTGCACATGGCTATTTCGATTAATTATGTCTCTTCGGTACAGATCAAATTTAAACATTAAAAGTGTTGAACTATAGCTGTCTTGAGAAATGAGTCACTTCAATATTTCTTGAGAGTGTTGACTTTGTAAGCAGTCAATATGAATTATAAAAATTAACGGTTTTTACATTTTTTTCTCCATTGTATCCTTGAAAAGAGCAACGCTGTTACATTGATAATTTATTCATCCGCATGATTTGTTAACAACCACGTGTTAGTCGACAACAATGCAATGGTCTGTAGTTGTAAATAATCATATATTTATTATTAGTGTAGCGGTATAACATGACAAAAATTTACTTAATTGTCCCAAGAGAACACACACCTATATAATACGTCGTTTGAAGCGGGTCGCCAAAACTTTTTATTGGACGAATCTGAAATATCAAAGGTCAAAGGCCAGTTATATGAAAATCTTAATGTTTGGGGTTAGGTTTTTAATCAACAGTCACGAAATACTAAAATAAACTAAACGAATCAAAATGATGTAGTAAATGGTGAATAAAAGGATATGGAGTAAATGCACATGAGACAAAGTCTCTACAAATACATGGTAAAAAACAAGCAAAGGAACAACGCTTTTATTGTTGTTCTTCATCTTGAAGTACTCTTTGTTGTTACTCAGGGTTCGCGCTGGGCTTCGCCAATGTCGCAATTTGCGATTTTATTTTCATTCTGGCGACAAAAAATCGTTCCTGGCGATTTTTTTGGCGACAACGTTTTTCAAATCAACTTGCCAGTATTAATCCAATTTTTACCCTTCTTAGTTGAAACCTTTCATGATTTTTGTTGTTAAAATAATCATAGGTAATAATTAAATGTCAATTTATAGCCTCTGGCAACAATATTGTAGTCCATTGATTATTTCCGGTCATCTGTTGATTGCATTACCTGTTTATTTACCTGAGCACGTGCCAAAATGACTTGTGACAGATACAAGCCCAATCAAAGGAATCAAAGGAATTGAAAGAGTATTATTATACTCTAAAATTTTATATTTTTCTTTTTTTTTTTGTTTAATATCACTTCTTAATTTCATAAATGTTCACGAAAACAAACGGATTAGATTATGCAATTATGAAGTTGAGTTACTTCCCCTTTTCTATGTTGTGAAAACGAAATTAAAGAGGCTTTGAGTGTTACTTTTTACTAAAAATTGTATATCAAGTCTTATAAAATATAAAATTGAACTAATTTTAAGGGAAAATATTGAAGTTTAACAAACTTTATTCAAATAATTGCAAATTCAATTTTTGATTAATACTTTTATTGACCTATTTAAAGATAAACTATTTATTTGAAACTTGAAAAGCACAAGGAAACAATAAAACTTAACCTTTTCTCCCTCCATTGGGGAGATTACAGTGTCATAAAATCCAAAGAAAAGTCCACAATGACATGACAGTGGAAGATACAGTTAATGCTGAAGACAGTAAAGAGTACCACATATCAAATCAACAAAGCATGTAAAGGATGAAGAAAAATTTTTTTAAAAATTCCTCATTGTGAGGGGAATAAAAACATCTGTCTGCAGATGAAACATTAACGACTTTGAAGGACATAACTGAGATGTTTGAAAACAGTACCCGCAAAAGGCAGAAAACAAGGAATGTTAAGCATACGATTCGAACTGAAACAGCAAAGCATGTAAATGATAAAAGAATTTGTGCCATCAAAACAAAACAAGACACAATAGAACTATTCATTTAGTGTGGAAGAAAGAACACAAAAGTCTATCGTCCAACCTAGAAAACCAATTGGATGCTTCCTATTTGGCGACAAATTTTTGTAATTGGCGACAAAAAATACAAGTTGGCGATTTTTCTGGCGACAGATATTCAGAAGCCAGAGCCATCCCTGTTACTCTTAACTTTAAACACAGGAGTCGATGGGAAAATATTGTAAACTGTTAATTCTTGAAACCAGTTCATACAAGTTGATATTAACTAGGCATGACAACATGATGGTCATTTAGTAAATGTAGAATTTTAATACCCATCATAAATCCAAGATGGCCGCCACTGCAGATCTTAGTTTAACATTGGACCATATGGAAAAATGTTGAAAATTGATAATTCTTGAAAATCCTTTCATATATCAAGTTGATATTAACTAGGCATAGTAAAATGTTGGTCATCTAACAAATTTTGCATATATCTGTATCAATCACAGATTCAAAATGACTGCTACCGGGTTACATAGTTTAACGTAGGAGCCTATGGGAAATGTTGTGAATTTTAAATTCTTGAAAACTGTTTCATACATAAGTTGATATAAACTAGGTATGCCAACATGATGGTCATTAAACAAATGAATGATTTAAGTGCCCATCACAGATTCAAGGTTGCAACAACTGCAGATCATGGATTAACTTTGGACCCTATGTGAAAATGTTATAAATTGCTATTTCTTAAAAATTGTTTTACATATCAAATTTATATTAAATAGACATGTTAACTTGATGGATATCTACAAAATCTTGTAAAGTAGTAACAATCAAATATCCATATGGTGGCCACCGGGGAGTACAGTTTAACATGTTTAACGCTATGGCAAAATGTTCTAAATTGTTATTTCTTGAAAACCGTTTCATATATCAAATTGATATTAACTATCAATTTTAACATTACAGTAATCTAACAGATGATTGACTTCACTACAAATTGACCGTCACCTGATATGAATCATCATTAAACCAATTTGGGAAATCTAATTGATCGGTGGCTACCAGATGAGCGACACAATGTGAGCCTCTGATTTAGGGATGAGAAACGCACGACTGTCTTAATTGTCGCTCGAATGCCGCCAGGAAACCGAGATAAACTTGCGTTTTGTTGATAAGTGCAGCTACAAACCAAAAACAGGAGTACAAAAAGAAGGACAATAGCGAGGTCTCCTTTCGTTATTCACAACGCAAACACGTGTAGATTGGCTGTCTATTTGTGAAGTCCAGTGAAATCATTTGTGAATCATACAAGTGTCATACGTCTCTTGAAGCATTATTGCGATCACTACAAATCGCACGAAGATAATGTGCATGCCGAAAATCCAATATACAATGATAGGACAGACTTGCGATCATTAGATTTTTTTATCTTTGCACCTTATTTGTATGAATTTGCTAATGAATGATACCTATTTGAACCCTGACATGGCATCTTTGCTATTTGACCAATGTTAACTGACTTGATTGACGTTTTTGAAAACTTTCTTTCAACATTGGCATTATATTGGGATAACTTGTTCTTTCATTATGTATAGGCGACTTAAGTTGGTATCGTTCTGTTATCACTTGGGTTCTACTAATGAAATTTCTCCAAAGATATTGACGGGTAGATTTAACGGCTGTGTATTAAGAGAGGCAATTAAGTTTTGGGTTATAGCGTGTAAAAAAGAAATGTTTTGCACCACAAGCCCATTTCTAAAAGAAAAAGAAAAATGGGCGATGATTGATTGACAGGAAACAACGAAAATGGTGTATTTGATAAGCATACCACCAAAAAAGGTATATTTAGAATGACTGATTTGAAAGCACTCCCCTTAGATGATTTTTACATTTGATTGGAACCAATAAAATGCAAAACACTCTCATGTAATAAGTCGATATGCATCGTCTTCGTGGTCTGCTGTCAATCAATTAACAAAATTGTGTAAAGTGTGTTTCTTTCTTTCTTTTTCAGAACGTAGGCTTTGGGTGTACATCTCTTTGCAGTTTTGAAACTCTCTTGAACTTTGCAATAACGGAATTGCAAAGAAGCATAAACTTCATAATAAACAGTAAATTTCGTTATGCTGTAAACGTGTTTCAAGGAATAACCTCTCATCAGCAGTAACATGGAAAGCCATTATCCAAAACTAGTACAAACAAAAGTACTCATTACCTTCGGGGTCCCCTGGTCCGCCAGCAGTGGCATCGGTCCAATGGTTCAAAAAATACAAAAATACCGAAATTGACAGGAAACAACGAAAATGGTGTATTTGATAAGCATACCACCAAAAAAAGGTATATTTAGAATGACTGATTTGAAAGCACTCCCCTTAGATGATTTTTACATTTGATTGGAACCAATAAAATGCAAAACACTCTCATGTAATAAGTCGATATGCATCGTCTTCGTGGTCTGCTGTCAATCAATTAACAACATTGTGTAAAGTGTGTTTCTTTCTTTCTTTTTCAGAACGTAGGCTTTTGGTGTACATCTCTTTGCAGTTTTGAAACTCTCTTGAACTTTGCAATAACGGAATTGCAAAGAAGCATAAACTTCATAATAAACAGTAAATTTCGTTATGCTGTAAACGTGTTTCAAGGAATAACCTCTCATCAGCAGTAATATGGAAAGCCATTATCCAAAACTAGTACAAACACAAGTACTCATTACCTTCGGGGTCCCCTGGTCCGCCAGCAGTGGCATCGGTCCAATGGTTCAAAAATACAAAAATACCGAAATTGCAAAATAAACAGTAAAATTCTTTATGCTGTACACGTGTTTTAAGGAGGAACCTCTCATCAGCAGCATTAGAATAAAATAATATGGAAAGCCATAATCCAAAACTAGTAAAAACAGAAGTACTTATTACCACAAGTATCGAAATAGGAGGCCAAATCCAGTACCAAGGATACCTACCGAGTGCCATAAATATAATTGAATTTTATTGTAAAAAATACTTAACATCATAAGTTCTTAGAATATCCGAAAGCATCCAGCCAGCCGACGATAAATATCAAAATAAAGACCAGAAGATATGTAACATGAACCCCAGATCATCACTTTTCTCAAGATTCATGTAGACAGAAAAACCAGTTCTCATTATTTAGACAGAAACACAATATAAAGAGTAGGGGACGAAGGGGGAGAAGGGCGGGGCATATAATATTGATTGTTAATATTTATTCAAAAACTTTAATTTTACTTTGAGAATTTAGTATTTTGTTGCAATAAATATCTTACCATCGTTAAAATCGTTGAGTCCCCTTCATCCGTAGATACATGTGGAAAGTTAACCCTGTGAGCTGAAACTATAGGTACTAAAGAAAAAAGTCCATTAACATGAACACAAACTAGAACAAAAAAGAGAAATAACGGAATTCTCATTTATCTAGAAGCCAGCTGAGATGCCGTCATTTAATGAAGCAAAGTTTAGAAAAGGGCGAAATAAGAAAAAGTCTGACATCATGAGCTATGGCCAGGTTTACTTACTAGAGAATTCGTAAGCTATGCTAATAGTATTACAGATCCAAGTGGAAATGATATTGACAGAAATGTCGTTGACACCTTTTTTTATAGGAAGGAAGAGACCAAGCTTGCCAGAAAGAAGAGTACTTGTTCCGGCAAGATAAATAGAAAGGATCCTGACAGGACGCAGATGAATGAAGTCAGAATCTACTGAAAGGGCTTGAATGACAATAGGTACGGGGCCCTTGTCCGATAACTGATTCTCATCAAGGAAGGAAGGAGCAGTAAGCAGAAGAGTAACTGAGGACTTGTCTAGAGAATTTGAATCTGAAACTGAAAAGGCATGAACGTGTGCACCTGATCTCACCCATGGTTTTTATTGGGTCCGTGCTGTTCATCGTTGTGTGTATGTGTGTCTTCATTTTTCATTTCTGTGCCGTACTCATGTTGTGTCGCTGTTTCTTTGTTGTTTCCGATGTTGCCATTGTCCTTGTATTATTCTTTTTGGATTGACTCACTTACTTCACATCTTCTTCTACCGGAAGCAAGTGCTAGGAGAAAACAGCGCTTGTAAGAAAGAAAACTTAAATCAACTTTCTCCACAGGTTCAAAATACATAAAGTTGACAAAACTAAATAAACAATGAAAGGATATGGACTAAATGCACATGAGACAAAGTCTCTATACATACATGGTTGAAGCAAGCAAATGGGCCATTCATTTATTGTGTTTTTTCATCTTGAAGTGACCTTGATGCATTCAACGATGAGTGGTGCTCATACCTCTTAGTAAGTTCAAGACGGCCCCTAGCAACGGTTTGAGAGGAATTCTTTGCTAAATGTCTCTTCTGGTCATGGATGCGGGATTGTCAACAAATATGGATGAAAATGGCTAAGTGTCCTTACAAATACTGTCATCATCCTTTGCCCGACAAAAGCACTAGTGCCTCAAGATAGTGACCGATTACAACATATAGACAAACATAGGGCATTGTAAGAAAACTTGGTATTGTAAAATAGTGGGCACTTTTAACATGTGGTCAGATCAACATTTGGAAATTACAGTCGATCTGTAACCTTTGATGGTAGAGGGAGCAAGGCCCTTAAAGTCGACCAGAAACACCAGGAAATCAGCTAACTGGCAAACAATGACTGGAAAGAATCAATTTCTCTTCCAAAGCACCAATTAGAGAAGATTGTCCACTTAGTCTTATGGATTACTAGTATTGTTGTGGACTCTCTAATTGACCTGGAGATATGTATTGAACATGACTCAGAAAAACCTGTCTTTCTGAGATTATCCCGGACAGAAGCGATGCGGGAAGAAGAAAATAGTTTGGTGGCTGATGAAGAACCGACCCATTGCACTGAGAGTGAAGATCATGTCTGAGTGGAAGAGAAAGTCGACTTGCACATGAAAGACGAGACAGATCCGAGAACCAAGCTTGTTTTAGCCAAGCTGGGGCAATTACTTTGATGTTGCATTATTCCAGAAATCTTTGAAGCACTGTTGCTAGAAATCTGAAAAGGTACAGGCTTAAGCAAGCACCTTCCCATATTAGAGACATGGTGTCCACTGAGAAATCTTTGGGCTCTGGGATAGTTTGTGGTTTAGACATATAGAAAAAAGATATACCAGTATGTTAAGAGAGCCCCGATGAAGTGTCAAGACCTAAATACTGCCTGATAAAGCTTCCACTCCGTGTTGACGGTAGCCTGAGACTTGCTAAGGGTATCCGCGAGCAGATTGAACCGACTTGGTATGTGTCTTACACAAGACAAACAGACGAATCTGTTGTTTGAGGCAAATGGGAAGAATCTCTTTGGCCAGCAGAAACAATGAGTGACAGGCTGTGTTCTTCACTGATTGTAAGGTCAATAACCTGAGATAGGGTCAAAGGTTTCAAGATTGGAATTGAAAAGTCAAATTTTCTAGCAGGTAAAACTGCAATGGAAGATTGTTAAAACAGCCCAAGGAAACGACATCTGCTATGGATTTGATGAAGACGAGAAAAATGGCGAGTTGAGACTGTTTGTTGAGACAGTATTCACTGTACCATCTGAACCAGAAACTGAAACCTTGTTCCAGGGGAAGAACAAGATCAAGATTGTCCTGAAACGCTCCCCAAGAAAAACAAAGTTATGAAAAGGAATCAAATCCGACTTCTCCGTGACTTCGGGACACTCAATTTCTGGAAAAAGCTAAAAACAGTTCATTGTTAGAAATAAGAATAACTGAATCGTACTTCTTCACTAAAAAATCGTCCGAGTAAGCATGGACCTCATAAGCTTGTGTATGGAGATGTGCTAGAACAACTTGGGAAATTTCGATGAAAACCAAGTGAGCTATAGCTAGTGCAAAAGATAAAGCCCTGAACTGATAGACCCTGTAATTCCACACAAAAGTAAGATATCTCCCATAAGAACGAGCTATTGGCCAATGGAAACATGCATATGCAATGTCAAAAGAGGTGGGCCATATTCCTGGGAGCACAGAAGCTTGAAGAGATTTGTTGGTTTACATTTTGAAATGGGGAACTATCATATATGAATAGAAAGGTCAATTACCGGTCTCATACCCCCAGTTTTCTTAGCGACCAAGAAATTTCGGGAGTATAACATAGACCCAGGTCACATTGAGAAACTTCATCTATAACTGCTTTCTGCAGAAGAGGAGATTCTTCCTCTGACAGAAGAACCTTCTGTGGATCCGACGGAATTACAGGGAGGTAATGTCCTGAGATAGAGATCTTGACCCCTTCGAAATATTGGCAAAACGCAATGGTCTGTGGTGATCTCCTACAACTTATCTATAATGTGGGCTAACCTCCCTCCTACTGGAATATTGGGAAGAGGAACAGAGAATTCCTCTATCACAGGGGGTGTCGATAACAAACGAGGGGACAAGGATTTACAGATGAGAACTAGACTTCTTACTATCTTTGGGAGTCTCTTGTGGTGTTTTAAAAGCAGCAGGAGTAGTAGAAGTAGGCATAAAACGAATGGCCATTTTTTGGAAGAAACAAACGAATGTTTAAAAATGGATAACAGGAGACACCTACAATGGCTGAAAATTATAATTACATGCAACAATTTGTAAGGGAACTACACACGAAAAACACGTATAAAACAATAGACAAACGTAGACAACGATAGGAACTCAGGACAGCCGGACTTGGTACTGGCACTAGCAAAAGCCAGCGGTAGGGTTAAACCGGTTTATGGGTACCCAAACCTCCCCTTTATCTGTCCCGTTTCCCTATAAAAACATACGAATAAAACCCAATACAGGTAGACTACTAACTCCATGACCACAACCTTGAAAGGAGAGAAAAAGACAATACGTAATTCCGAAAGATGGGTCAAGGAGTGTTCGCCGCTGGAAGAAGACTGATAGGACTGATTAGCAGAAACAGTGCGTGTCCCAACAATCACTCTGACATTAACACTGACAGGTTGAGGAGCTTTACTTATCTCCTCCTGAGCCTTCCCGAAAGGTTAACCAAAAAATGTGTTAAGGGAGTATGAGCGTCAGATTTCAGAAGCATTCGATATCCCCTGGTTTTATCCTTTAAATAGGGTTATTTTTATTTTTTTTTTTTGCACATGTATCATATTTTCTTGGTCATATGTCACTTTGAAATGCATATAATAGACAATGTATGAAATTTTATAGACTTCCAATTATATTTTCATATATTTCAAGTCATATAAACAGTATATGGAAATTGAAGGAAAATTTTAGAAAGAACTGTTTCCCGCCAAAATTTTGACGTCTTTTATCTCTAAAATTATTCCATGGATTTTCAAAATTTTGCTCATGTTGTTCTGTTAGTAAATGTCTTCAAAAACAAAATGTCAGCTTTTTAATTTAAATTACAAAATTTCTGACACTCGTACTCCCTTAAGAAAGACTTTAAGGAGAGCGTCTACACCTTGAAACTAATCAGAATTTCCTGCCGTTATTAGCAAGCGAGCCTATTATAAAACACTGAGCAGCACTTAGAGCCTTGCCAACTTTACGTAAAAAAGGGTTTACTCTTCCATATCTCTCAATATGCTGCTAAAGAGCTCCTGTTGCCGACAGATATTGTTGTTCTGAAAAAAAAGACCCTTTTAATAATTTCTCAAGAAATTCTCAAATTTGAAATAAAGAGAGAGTTTTAGACACAAGCAATAAACAGGTTTGGAACTTAAAAGAATAGACATAGTTTTGTCACTAGTAGGTACTATCCTTCCAAATGTAAAATTAAAGATCGGAAAAACTTTAATAAAAAACATACCTGTGAAGGAAGAAGGACCAAAATCTAAAATCTACTTCTCTAAAGTGTCATCATATAGATCATTATTAATAGTGAGTAAGGCTGATAACGTATGATTATATTCAGGAAAGAAAGAGTATGTTGGTGTAGTTTCCTGGACACAGGAAGTCTCAAAAATAGAGTGACCTCTTTAGTCACGTCACTCGTGAAACCCCTAGATCTAAGATGGTCTTTAAAAAACAGAACCAGGACCAGTTTCTGTTGTAGAGTGTTCACCGTTCTCTTCTGCAACAAGAACAGTGCTAACGAAGGTCATCGTCAATGAACTGATGTTCTTGACTGCCTGGAGCAAAAGAAAAAATATCATTATCCATGTTATCTTTTTCGGTACTAGAGTGACCTAAAGAGATAACAGGTACAGCACCAAAACCTCCGAAGAATTAGAACAGGAATAGGAGCACTAGAGGCTGCGCTTACAACAGGGTTAGTGGAGACTGAAGTACTTGTACTGTCCTCAGCCACAGAAACCTCTTTAACAGAGTTGCGAATGTAGAAATAAAAAGACTAAGGATTCCCCTTAAAACCAATGTCCTGAATGGGAACTGCTAGGCTGGAGCTTGCAACAGAAATTCCAGAAGTACTAGCTAAGCTACTAATAGCTAAAGCAGTTTCATCGCTCACTACTGAGTTGGGAACTTAACTGTAAAAAAAAAACATCTGATCCAGTGATAGAAATGAAAGAAGTGCCCTGAGTGTTCTATTAAAATCCATGGTTTACCTATTTCAAGTTCTAATACTGTAAACGTATTAATTTTCGTGGATGCTTATTTTTGCGTTTGATGCAAGATCGACAAATTTGCAGGTATCAATTTTCATGGTTTTCAATGTTAAAAGGCTTTTTCTACACAAAACTGATTTTTAAGGGTACTATTTTTCACGTTCCAAAACCAGCCGCGAAAATAGCGAATACAGTAAAAAGAATGTGTGAAAATACTATACAAAATTATCTACTGTAAACCGGGAAATTTTCGCGGCAGTTTTATTTTCGCGACATTCGCGTTTTGAATGGAAGCGCGAAAATAATACGACGCGAATAAACTTGTCTTTTATTGAAGTCAATGGTAAACAATTTGAAAGCGCCAATTCAAAACTGCGCGAACTAAAATTCTGTTAATTTACCGCGAAATAAAGACGGCGCGAAAATTTCCCGGTTTACAGTATACAAGCCAGAAAATCAACAAAACATGTATAAAAATAAATCGTTTTCAACTGTATCTTTTCACACGTGTTCCTCTGGATGCAGTCAGGAAAAACGTGAGGATATCTGGTACATGTTACATGTCTTCCGGTCTTCTGAGTGGCTGGCTTGGTGGTTTCGGATATGCTCAGAATATAAGCTGTTTATTACCATAAAACACTTAGCACACGACAATATATCAGACAAAACATTTTCATCGCCTTGCTATTGTATGCCCGGGATGTAGTTCTGTTTTTGCTGGGAACCGTCTTGAAATTGCTATGAGGTATGAGCAAATCTCTTGTTTAAGGCCTCATGGTGATTTCAAGATGAAAAACCAGAGGCTCAGAGACCGAGCCTATATCGCTCACCTGACAAAATGCCTGTATGCCATGCATGACCAAAAAGGATGTCTTTTACCAATGGGGTCAAATGTTTAGCTGTGTTCTCCATTAGCATCCGCGTTTTTTGTCTGTGATTGCAATGAATAATTTTTTGCAAAGGATCTTCTAAACATAAAGTTGAATTTGCTTGATTAGTTTCAGAGATGATAATTAAAAGGACGGTTATCTCATACCTGGATCAAATGTTAAACTATGTTCTGCACTGGAAGCCATGTTTTCATCGGATCGAAATGAAATGAGCGATTTTTGTAAAGTACCTTCCGTACATCATTCCTGTAAAGATTGGTTGAATTTGCTTCAGTGGTATCAGAGGAGAAAATGAAAATGTGATTTCCCATAGGGTCAGTTAAACTATGTTCTGTGATGGCGGCCATGTTTTCGGCAATCTATGTGAAGGACATTCCATACACCATTCCTGTAAAGTTTGTTTCAATTTGCTTAAGTAGCTTCGGAGGAGATAGCAAACATATGCTTTTCAAATAGGGTTCCTTGTTTTTAAACTAAGTTCTGTGCTGACGACAAGTTTTTTAGCCGATCGGAAAAATTTCGGCAATCTATATTAATGACCTTCCATACATCATTCCTGAAAGTTTGGTTTAATTTGCTTCAGTAGTTTCGGAGTAGATAGTAAATATATGTTTTACCCATAGGGTGCCATGTTAAACAATGTTCTGCGCTGGTGGCCAAGTATTTTGGCGTATCGGAAAAATTTCGGTAATCTAAGTAAAGGACCTTCCATACATCATTCCTCTCAACTTTGGTTCAATTTGCTTCAGTAGCTTCAGAGGAGTTTTCCAATATATACTTTTTCCCATAGGGTCCAATGTTAAACTTTGCCCTGTGCTGGTGGCCATTTTTTGACGGATCAGCAAAATTTTGGCAAACTAAGTAAAGATTCTTCCATACACCATTCCGCCAAAGTTTGGTTCAATTTGCTTCAGTCGCTTAAGAGGAGATAGCAAATATATGCTTTTCCTAAGGGTCCCATGTAAAACTATGTTCTGCGCTGGCGGCCATGTTTATTAGCATATCCCAAAAAATTCGGTAATCTAAGTAAAGGACCTTCCATACATCATTCCTGTAAAGTTTGATTCAATTTGCTTCAGTAGTTTCAGAGGAGATAGCAAATATATGCTTTTCCCATAGGGTCCCATGTTAAACTATGTTCTGCGCTGGTGGCCATGTTTTTTAGCCGATCAGAAAAATTTCGGCAATCTAAGTAAAGGACCTTCCATACATCATTCCTGAAAATTTTGATTCAATTTGCTTCAGTAGTTTCAGAGGAGATAGCAAATGTATGCTTTTCCCATAGGGTCCCATGTTAAACTATGTTCTATGTTCTGCGCTGGCGGCCATGTTTTTCAGCCGATTGGAAAAATTTCGGCAATCTATGTAAAGGACCTTCTATACATCATTCCTGTAAAGTTTGGTTTAACTTGCTTCAGTAGCTTCAGAGGAGATAGCAAATATACGTCTTTCCCATAGGGTCCCATGTTAAACTATGTTCTGCGCTGGCAGCCATGTTTTTTGGCCGATTGGAAAAATTTCGGTAATCTAAGTAAAGTACCTTCCATACATCATTCCTATAAAGTTTGGTTCAGTTTTGTTCTGTTGTTTCAGAAGAGATAGCCAAAATGTGCATTTTCCCATAGGGTCCAATGTTAAAACTATGTTCGGCCCTGGCGGCCATGTTTTTGGCGGATAGAAAAAATTTCGGCAATTTTTGTGAAGGACTTACCATACATCATTCCTGTGAAGTTTGGTTAAAATTGGTCAAGTGGTTTCAGAGGAGATAGTCAAAATGTGAAAAGTTTACGGACGACGACGACGGACGACAGACGATGGACGACGGACGCCAAGTGATGGCAAAAGCTCACATGGCCTTTGCCCAGGTGAGCTAACAATGAAAGTGTTGCTCCATTGCTTGGTTAACCCTTGTATTTGTAGATACCTCAGATAAGTAATCTGACATGGATTTACCCCATACCCTTTCATTGCTTGTTTCGAGTTTCATGCCTTGGTTAATTTGAGCTAAATGTTCGACAAAATTTGTTTTCCACATTTTCCATTATCTAAACAGTTTGAGGTAAAGCAATTTATTCAACAAATCCTTTTTGGTATTGAATTTGGTCTCAGTGACCAATCAAAAAGCCATCAAAGAAGACTTGTCCTTCACTTGACTAAACACACTTCCTTTTGTTAAAAGAGATGAGTGTGTGCGAACATATACAAGATCTTCTTTGTGACAAAATATAAATATATTCCCTGTAGAATAATCGTGGTTTTAGGATTCCTTCGCGTCGGTGATTACAACTCCTTCTATTTCAGTATTTCTCACAATTTCCACGGCGCTATACGTATGACAATTAACGTGGGCTGAATAAAAAACGTATAAATATTCATCACGTGGTACCGTTTGAACATACCGGAAATCGGATTATAATCTCCTTTGTTTGTTGTCACGACATCAAAAACCAGGGGGGGGGACTACTTTCTGATTGGCTCATGTACGCATAAAACCCAACCAAAGATTCTGCTGAGGATGTTGGACTAGGCAGCAGCAGTCTATTGTCTGAAGAAAAACATAATATTGAGAATAAATTTCACTCATTTATTTAATAAAAAGATTATCAGGGAATAAATGGAAAGATAGCAGGAATTTGTTAAATAGCCAACCGTGAAAGTATATCCGTGGGTTGAGTTTGTGACCACACATAGAAAAATAAAGGGCGTTATCAGCGCGTTGATCAAAAATGCAGTTTAACGCCATCATATTTACTGTTTAAATGGCCAATATTACACAATATATTTTTAAAGTTTGCACCAGGAACAACATCTTCGCTAGCCAAGGGTTACTATTCGCTCCTCTAGGCACTTGGCTAGCGAAGATGCAGGAACAAATACAGTGCGCCATCAAAAAAATTTTCATGGTTTAGACTTACTGTACTAGTTTGTATACTAACAAGTGAAAACTCTTTTTTCATACTTATAACCTTCAAATTTCAAGCAAAAATTAAAAAGAATTTCTGACCATCATAAATCCCAAATAAATCAGATTCGAAGCAAATCCTTGGGCGATGAGTTGTTAAGACGATTTTTAGTACTAGAAAGTCTTAACGCAGAGCGAAAAATTGAATATTCACCAGAAATTGTAAAGTCTTAGAGACAATATCATAACCATGCGAAATTGAAAACAATTGTTAAATACAGATCTACATAAATAAAAAGTTAAATTTATTTTGGGAAAAATCATAGATCTTCATACAACATTATAATATACAGCCTTGCTATATTTGAAGCAATTTAGAATTATTGTGGCCCTCCTCCTTCTCATTAAATTTATATTGGGTATCTAAAGACATAAATAATTTCTATAATAGAATGTAATGAAAACTTTTGTAGTGGAAAAGAAGTATCATATTTTCAGAACATGCAATAAAAATAACTTAGCGTTGAACTAAGATTTAAAATTTACGGCTTAAACTTTGAAATGATCGAGAAAGTTCAATATGAAAGAATAACTTTAATGTTTTTTAAAGCTTTTCAACGCACTAAACCCAAAATTGTGGGTCGATGTCAAATTGTAAAATAAATTATAATATAATATGTTTCAATTTCTTACAAGATTTTTTTTCTTGCATTTTACGACCGCTCACGCTTCTCAGTGTATCTTGTTTTAATGAGGATGTTACGAATAAGGATTATAAAGATTGAATTCTAAATACTTTCATTTTTGGTAAATTTTAAATTCAGTGTACATGGTGTATCAAGCCTATGAATTTGAATGACTAAGTCACAAAAATTTCAACTTCACCAGAAAGTTTCAAGAGAGTAAACAACTTTGCGAAAAGTTATTTCCTGACATCAGTTTCATGAAACTAGCATATACATCGTCGGATCTTTCACCACTTGGGATTTTTTGTCTTGAAAATACTTGATTTTTATCTTTACTTAGGTGGCATACCATGTCGAAGTTATCCTCTGGAAACTAATATCGAAGCTGAAATAGGAAAATTTTCAAAACACAGCACCTCGGATGTATAATACAAATAGAAGCAACAAAAAACAAAACAAAATAACAAACTGAACAAAAACTAACAAACTGAACAAAAACGCCACAGGTGTGGTCTTTCACAGGGGCGTGTCTACCTCTTAACTATTCATACTGTAATATCCTACAAAAAGTGAGAGGATCTTCTAACAGTGTAAAACACAAAGAAGAAAATACTTACTCCTGACTACAGTGGTATTTCCGGGCATGGTTCGTTTTTCACTAGCATTTATATTCGAGCCATTTTCTGCGCAAAATTTATCCCTGTTCTGTAATTTTTTTCTATTTCCTAAACTTTCGCTTTTAATACAACAATTCAGATTTCATTTCAGTTATCATACCATCTTGATAACGAATTTTTGTTTCATGTTATACATATTGTTCCCTTTGCTTATCTAAACATTCTTCCAATTCTTTATTCTTTTGATGGTAACTTATGAAAGTATTTTCAAAATTTTTGATAACGCGATTTTTTATCATTAACTATTTTTTCTATTCTTGAAAGTTTTTTATTGAATTCCATCTCCATTTGTGCAAATTTTTCTTGAAAATTATATTCGGTTCGAGACATTTCGAGTAAATTTCCATAATTTTCCTAAAATATAGAGCCCACTGTTACTTTCGCGAGCAAGAAAACGAAAATAAAACTTAAACTAGCTTTACACCCCTGTTCACCATGTCCATTTTGTGTAGATCAAGTTGTCTCATCAGCAATGTATATATTCTGATAAACAAATTATGCAGGTTTGAAAAACTGCACTCATATCTGTAAAATATTGTGCAATTCTTATGCGACATGTATGATTTCTTGTCAACATATTGTGCTTGCAATTGACTGAAATGAAAATTAAGTCACATAGTAATGGTCTTAGAACTAAGTCTATAGTGACAGTAGCCAATAAGTTGTGAAGAGTCGTGAATTGTTGACTTCTTATGTTAATTGTGCATACTCAGAAATGGGAAGTTCACTACAAATCATCAAGTAGTCAGACGTCAGATGACAAGCGTCCTGAGTTATCAGAAAAGGGTAAAGGTCCAGTATGACGCTAACGTTAGTTTTCAGCTTCGTTTGAAAAATGAAATAGTGAAATTAAAATGAAGTGTTGCGTGTCACTCAAATTGTATTGTGCGGTTATGCGGATGTAAACTTGGATTCTATTGGCTGATTAGCCACCTGCTAAATAACCATGTCCGTCATACACAACAAGAAAATCAATAATCGTGATAATGTAGTGTTTCACATTAACAAACATGCAGTAAGCATAGAAAAATAAACACATCGACATTAAACATAGTCTACTTCTACGTAATGTAACAGTAATTTCAGCCTGAAAATTAAAATACGAAAAACATCTATATTTGGAATAACATGTAAATTATATGAAATTATTTCCAAAGGTTTCCGCTCAGTGTATTTCGATAACGTCATTTTGCTGGTACAATCTTTATACAAATTGAAAAATCAATAAATCACTCGGTTGTGTATTGTTCATGTTATATAGTGTTTATTTTTAGAATCGTGTAGTTAAATGTATGTCATTTTGCAATTATCGTTTTCGTACCGAACAAAAATGTTATCTTTAGATAGTGTCGAAAATGGTTGAACGGTGCGGCTGACGCCTTACCGTTCAACGATTTTCGACACTATCTAAATAATCATGTTAGTTGGTTCAATGCATGATAACTTATAGTGGTCAAATTCCTCAGTGGAAAGATGTTCTCGATAATATCACATCCTAAGACTTTAACTAAGTTGGGCTTTGACTTCAGACGCATATATATATATAAACTCAAGTAGAGCATTTTCAGAGCAAAAACTCTATCATTTCCTATTTTGTTACGGAAATTTAAATTTTAAACAAATAACCGGATTACGATGCGTCTTTTTGTACATAAAAACGTACAAGTTTTCTAAAGAAAGAACTTTATGTTCTTCCTTGTTATTTTGAAGTCTTATCAATCACTGTAAAAGAGTGAAGGGAACTGCACAACGATGCATGGATTTCTGTCATTTGAACACACGTGTTCCAATCAACTAGTCAAGTAAATCGCGTTACCTTCACACTTCTGTTTTTTTTTTTAAATATAAGAAAAGGTACAAAAAGAAAGATCGTATCGTTTGCAATAATGATATAAAGAAAAGTCTCCACGGAACTGAGTGTCTCGCCAGATAAGTAAGTTGTCATCAGTATAACTTTAGCCTATATTGATATATATTTGCTAGGAAGAATTCAAAGGACTGACTGGTCTTTGGGATGTTCAGCTGGTTTACCAAATTTGGTAACTAACCTTAAAATTGCCGTTTTTGACTGAAATTTAGAAAAGTGTGGTTACTATGCATACATGTAGTTTTAAAAAAAAATAATTGGTCTTTGAAAGTTTCAGGAATTTTACCATAGTTGGGATTAAATTATTTTGATTTAAATGACTGTTTCACTGAGATGAATGTAAAAAGTGTGGTTTATAGGTAAATTGACTTCTTTCAATAAATTGTATTGAAAAAGGTGTGGTATGGTTGCAAGGTGAAATGTAAAAAAAAATAACTGGTCTTTGAGAGTTCAAGGAAATTTACCAAAACCGGATTCCAAAACTTTTGCAACTCTTTTGATAACAAGAGGAAGGCTGTCATTGTGACAGTAAACCGGGTTTTCTTTTACGTGGACAGTATATCTTATCCAGAGGTAAAACCTGAATATCCGAAATGTACGCTTTTTATCTCGAAGCCATGAAATGGCTGGAGAGATATTGATATGGCAAGAAAAAATCACGTGCCCCGCATGAGGCTTCAAGCCTATTAACAGCTCTAAAAGATGATCTTCGTGCTTCCAATAAAATATAGTGCGCAAGTTCCTTTCAAAATCGGATACGTTTAGTATTTAAGTTATATTTCTTCATTTTCTTGAGTTGAATACAGTGTTGTTTTATTAAACTGAAAACAATATGCATGTTAATCAAATTACTCGTTTTTTTACTCGAATTTTTACTCGTTGCTTATAGAAAATGAATGGCTGTCTTTATATCTGATGGGAAAACACGCCCATTGACCTTTATAAGATGTTTTTATTGGTTTATGTGTATTCACACAGCTGAAGCGATCTATATTTAAAGTTTACATAAGTACACGTGTCCAGAATAGTCCTATAATATATGACTTCGCACTTCTATTCCATATTTAACGTTTTTATCGGATTTTTGCATTTTTTATTTTTTTTGAAAGTGCGAAGTCATATCGGATCTTTAAAGTTTCCATTAGCACTTTCCGACATGATTTCATGTCGGAAATAAAATTAGTTTCCTGTCGGACTGCATGTCATGTTTTTAAATATATTTAAGTTTTCACGGACCTTAACATGTAAATCATTAAAAAACATAACTCTCTTGACATTCAGACTATTATTCCCAACACAGCTAAATAAAATAATTTTCCAAGCGGTGCAATATCTAGAGCATTCGCCATATTTCAATGATTTTCGAATTTGAACAACCGTGTTTTAAAAAACGAAGTTCATCATAAAAGTGCATGCAAGAAGTGGATTTTGCACGAGAAGTTCTTATTTTAATTTGAAAACCTTATTTCTCATGAGTTTTAATCCATTGTCTATCTCGATGTATATTTTCCCTTATGTAGTATAAAAATAAACAAAGATGTGAAAACATTTCGAGACGACCCACCAGGTAAAACGAGTCAGGTATTGATTTAAATTATAATGACAAAAGAATAAATCACAACAAAGCACGGGAGCGTGTCAAAAAGACAATGTTTAGATGTCTATTTTTGGATATTTGGATTAATTGGGTAAAAGTACTAAAAGACTTGCAGGTATCAGAAATCTAGGGACGGAAAAAATTAAACCCAAAGTATTTGATTTTAGTAGTTATGGTGAAAAGCACGATCTTGTGTTGGAGAATGATACAACAGTACGCTTTTGTCTATATCGTTTTGTCTACGATTTTGTAAGTTCATTCTTACCAACTTTCGATTTGATATTCAAGAATGCAAGTGGGATTTTCTGCTGTTTTTGAAGATTTGGTACTACAGTAAACGGTAAAACACATAAATTCATTTTTGGGAGTATAATTCTAAACCAGAGAACAAACTATATGACTATGTTCGTGAAAAACCATTTGCTACGGGTTTTTGGACACATACGATAGGACCTCGCGCTGCATGTAAAAGTCAGTATATATGAAAAAGAAACAGCGCGAGGTTCTATATTGTAGGACTAACATGTCCCCATTCATAGTTACAAAAAAATCAAGAACGAGTCGTTGTAGTGTGTATTCTTATAATAGTGTAGTAAATGTTTCGTAGCATTCAAAATACAAACATCGCTATTTGTTCGTTCGAATTTTCGCACAAATCGCAATTTGGCCAGTTACAGCGAAAACTTCTTAAAAGGCTCTCGCTTTGCGGTCGCCTTTTAAGAAGTTTTTACGCCTTTAAAATCGCAATAAGTGGCCAGAGACATGTAAGTATATGTCTCTGAAGTGGCCAAATGCGCTTGATAATATATAATAGCAATGAAATCAACATGCGAAATCACACAATCCGATTATTTTCAGGTATCACGGACTATAACTTAATACATGCAGACGTATGCAGTAGTTCTTTGGATGACTACGAAGTTTTGCCACATGTAGAATTTCAGGGCTTCGAGATTCAGCTCCATTGGAGCTTTGATTTACAATCTGTACTGTGTAGCCTTCTTTTGAAGTGGCATATTTTTTAAAGTTTATATAAAAACTGTTCGAGGCGATATCCTGCTCTGGACAAATGAGTACCCTGTTGGCAGATATGTCACATAGTAATGACTGGTTCAACAACTGGTAATTCAGCCATAAATTATCAGAAATCAAAATCAAAGTACCATACACACCTTTGATATATTTACAAATGATAAGCAAAATATAAATTTTCTATATCAAAAACTGTAGGAGACTTGCTCCGGACAAAAGGGTTACCATATAGGTAGATATTTGACGTAAAAATGACCAAGTTCAACAACTTGTAATTTTGGCATAAATTATCAGGAATCAAAATCAAACTTACATGCACACCTTTGATAGATATACAAATAATCTGCAGAACATGTAACGTTCTACCTCGGAAACTGTAGGAGATTTGCTCCGGAAAAATGATGTACCTATTTGGCAGCCGCCCGTCCGCCCGCTCACCGCCCGCCATTTCACCATTCCAATAACCATGGATAGAAAACCCGGTTAAAATGTTCAAGATTGAAATTCATTCAAAAGAGAGAATTTCTAATAATTGCTCGTCTTAGAGAGTTTCAGCAAATATACCAAAGATGGAACCATATTATTTAATTCTTTAGTGTCTAAAATTATGTTTGGTATAGAATTGCTATACTGTGATTGTCTAAACTATTATAAAGCAGGTTATAAAATGAACATAAAAATGCCCGTGACTAGCTTGTGATCTACAAGATTTGACACTCCTGGAAAGCGTAGTGGCAAAAACTTCGCCCCCTTGTGTTAATCTTAAGATACGGACGATAGTCACTTGAAATTCATTCCAAAGGGAGAATTTCTAAAAATTGCTCCTCTTGGAGAGTTTCAGGAAATATACAAAGATGGAACCATATTATTTAAAACTTTATTGTCTAAAATTATGTTTGGTACCCAAGAATTACAGTTGAACATGAAATGTCCGTGACTTGCTTGTGATCAACAAGATTTAGTACTCCTTGAACGCGAAGTGGCAAATTCTCCCCCGTCCCTTGGACTAATTTATGATACGGGCGATAGTCTGAAGAATGTTTATGTTTCAACATTTTATTACGAATGCACAATACTCGTAATATAAAATATTAAATATAAATGAAATATAAAATTACAAGACATCATTGTTTATTCTGAAAGTTGATTACGAAATCCACTGTATTATAGCTTTGTCACTCCTTGACACAGATGGTAATATATTGAAATGAATATTAAATAAAAAGAAATCCGAAAAAAAACTCACTTGCAAGCAAAAAGGGGTACTTTAAATTTTATGACAATAACAATTTCGGGTTGCGTTAATGTCAAATTTAACGATAGTAGAAAGTAGAAGTAGAAATACTTGTTTTCATGGGACCTACGTTCAAATTTAGATTGCTTTTATCATTCAGTATCGGAAAATGAAATACTCAAATGATACAAATATAAATTTAAATATTAAATTTTAAAGACATAGTTTTTGTCAAGGTGTCTCACTATACAAAGTCTTGTGAATGTATCCAAATTTTCTCAGTGAAATTGATGATTAGTTTGTTGTTGGAATGGTGTCACAAAACTTAATTTTATCTCAAACATCACATATAATAACTTCAAATGAATTGGGATCTGTCTGGCATATAAGTTGAATATCAAATAATATATTTATATTGAAAGAGAAATATATAGTAGAGCAAAGATTATAAAAGCATGAAACTGTACCCCCCTTTGCAAAATACATTGGAAATTTTGAAAATATATATAATTTTAGTATATCATTACACGTACATGTAATATACGTTCTTGATCATTAGAACAGGACAATTTTGTTCTATTCTTTCTTTTCTAATTATTTTCTCTTTCGAACTAAAGTTAAATTCATTAGCGCATCCAGGGGTTGGAACCCCCCTTTTTCTGGACAATCATGTATTTTTTAATGAATATTCTAATGTTTTATTAAAAAATACCCCCAAAAATTTTCGTGAAATTTCCTTTCAATTCCAGTTGGAACCCCCTTTTTTTCTGTTTGCCTGGATCCGCGCCTGAAATTTATCCCCGATTAAGCCATGATTTTCTGGCACTCTGCTGAGTGAAAAAAAAACTTATAAAATGATTTTCTTTCATTTTTACATGACTAAAAGAGGGTCTACGTGATTATTTTGTCATAACGTGTATACAAATTTATCTTTAAAACTAGAAAAACTGTGAGCAAATCTCACTGATATATACTCCCGCTCCCCCATTTGATAATCAATCAAATCAATTCTGAAATAGAAGGTGCACATCTACATAATGTCACAAAGATCTTGTTAAAGTTTCATGAAAATCTACATGTATTCAGTGGTTCAAAAGGAGTAGCGGATAAGAGATGGGTACCCCTTGTTATGTATTGTAATGGCTAAGTCCATGTTTTGCTATGGGAAACCAATTAAATCATATTCTGAAATAGGAGGTGCATATTTACATTTTGTCACAAAGACTGTGTTAAAGTTTCAGCTAAGTCCATGTTTTGCTATGGGAAACCCCAAAAATCAATCAAATCAAATTCTGAAATAGGAGGTGGACATCTAAATTCTGTCAAAAAGACTGTGTTAAAGTTTCATGAAAATGTATGCAATGGTTCAGGAGGAGTAGCGGATAAGAGATGGGTACCCTCAGGTACCCACATGAAATGTAATGGCTAAGTCCATGTTTTGCTATGAGAAACCCCCAAAATCAATCAAATCAAATTCTGAAATAGAAGGTGCACATCTACATTCTGTCACAAAGACTATGTGAAGTTTCATGAAAATCATGGCAAATATTCAGGAGGAGTAGCGGATAAGAGATAGGTACTCACTGGTAATGTAATGGCTAAGTCCATGTTTTGCTATGGAAACCCCAAAAATCAATCAAATCAAATTCTGAAATGGGAGGTGCACATCTACATTATGTCACAAAGACTATGTTAAAGTTTCATGAAAATCTATGCAATAGTTCAGGAGGAGTAGCAGATAAGAGATTGGTACCCTTAGGTGCCCACTGGTAATGTAATGGCTAAGTCCATGTTTTGCTAAGGGAAACCCCAGAAATCAATCAAATCAAATTCTGAAATAAAAGGTGCACATCTACATTCTGTCAAAACTTTTTGAAGTTTCAGGAAAATCTATGCAATGGTTCAGGAGGAGTAGCAGATAAGAGATGGGTACCCTTGGGTGCCCACTGGTAATTTAATGGCTAAGTCCGTGTTTTGCTATGGGAAACCCCAAAAATCAATCAAATCGAATTCTGAAATAGGAGGTGCACATCTACAATCTGTCACAAAGACTAAGTTAAAGTTTCATGAAAACCTATATGCAATGGTTCAGGAGGAGTAGCGGATAAGAGATGGGTACCCTCAGGTACCCACTGGTAATGTAATGGCTAAGTCCATGTTTTGCTATGAGAAACCCACAAAATCAATCAAATCAAATTCTGAAATAGAAGGTGCACATCTTCATTCTGTCACAAAGACTATGTTAAAGTTTCATGAAAATCTATGCAATGGTTCAGGAGGAGTAACAGATAACTGATGGGTACCCTCATGTACCCACTTGTAATGGCTAAGTTCATGTTTTGCTATCGGAAACCCTAAAAATCAATCAAATCAAATTCTGAAATAGGAGGTGCACATCTACATTTTGTCACACAGACTATGCTAAAGTTTCATGAAAATCTATGCACTGATTCGGGAAGAGTAGCGGATAAGAGATGGGTACCCTCAGGTGTAACGAACGAACGGAAGGACGGACGGACGGACAACCCCATCACTATATACCCCCCACTTTTCAAGCGGGGTATAAAAATGCATATATTTTATAATTGATCTATCAGTGAGATGTTTTATGTTTTTATATTTTCATGTTTATTTATGTCTTGCTCCTGTGTGCTGCTAAATTGCTTTTATATTGCTTGCTTTGTATGAAAATTTAGTGCTTTACCTGTTCTGCATGTTCATTTTTTTATTTTACGAAAGGATGTGGAGTAAATGAACATGAGACCATAACACATATGTTAACTCCAACTGCAATAATTTTAATGAGCTGTATGGCCATTTCGGAAATTAATTCCTCATCAGCAGCAAAAGGAAATCCATAATTTCATAAAATGTTTAAAATGTATACAACCAAACGAAATCCGAATAATCAATTATATCAAATATAGCTAAGGACAAAACTACGATGGAGGGAGTTAATCCTTAGGTTTTAGAATTTACATAAATTTAGATAATAGTAATTGAACGAAGTGTACACATGAGATATTATCTCATGTACAAGTACACCATATCTAAGAAAAATAAAGAGCATACATCTCTACCTCGGGGAATTGTTTTACCAACTCCACACTGCAATAAAGATAAACTCCTATATTAAATATTTTACGAAAGGATGTGGAGTAAATGAACATGAGACCATAAGACATATGTTAACTCCAACTGCAATAATTTTAATGAGCTGTATGGCCATTTCGGAAATTAATTCCTCATCAGCAGCACTAGAACCCAAACAAAGGAAATCCATAATTTCAAAAAATGTTTAAAATGTATGCAACCAAACGAAATCCGAATAATCAATTATATCAAATATAGCTAAGGACAAAACTACGATGGAGGGAGTTCATCCTTAGGTTTTAGAATTTACATAAATTTAGATAATAGTAATTGAACAAAGTGTACACATGAGATATTATCTCATGTACATCCCTTTATGCTTTAACTTATGTATGTATATGTGCTATATGTTACTGTGTGTGTGTGTTGTGTGTCATGTATGTTGTTAATTTCATTGTTGTAATGTCGGTTAAAAGCTCTACAGAGCTTATGTTTGCTTGTACCATATATCCGACTATAAATAAAGTTGCTTAGTCTTAAGTCTTAGAGATCAATGCGGAGAACTATGCACAACTATTGTAAAGAAAACTATAGGTATTCCCATGGGTATAAATTGTGCACCTCTCATTGCAGATCTTTTTTCTATTCTGTTACAAACGAAACTTCATCAATAAACTTCAAAACGGATTCATACCAAACAGTGGTAAATTTATTGCTATTTTCAATGATAACAGCAGGTATGTTGACTATAACCTTCAACTATAATTGACACACCCCAGTTTTTAGATTTTGTAGATATCATTTAGCCAGATGATCTGAAATTAAATAAAGCTAACAATGACTCAAAATACTATCCTTTTTTTGGATCTAACTATCAATATCGACTCTGGAAAAATGTAAACTAAAATACAATGTTAATGATAAAATGGATGATTTTTATTTCACAATTACCAATTTCCCTTTCCTTGACGGCGACGTTTCTCTAGCTCCATCCTACGGGGTGTATATTTCTCAACTAGTACGATTCGGAAGCGTTTGTTCTACTCTTGCCTTATTATCACAGCAAAACTTTTATAACAGGGTTACAGATTTCATAAGTTGTTGAATACTTTTAGTTATATTCGGATATAAACATTTGATATCTAAATATGACGTTACTCGCAAACAGCTTGATACCATGAGCATTTCTAATCCTCGTTTTTACAGAAATGTTGTTAAAAAGTGCCAAAAGCTGATTAAAGATCCAGAAAAGCTGTGACGTAACCTAAATTCTTTACGTAATAGGGGATATCGGCAAGATACTCTGATTGCATCCATAAAATTAGCTTTGAAATCTAGTGACCTGAAAATTTTACACACATACTGGCCTCTCACTGTCTTTATTTGTCCAGGCGATGTCTACTGAAATATGTGATGATTTATGACCAAACCCTTCGGGAAGTTTTGAGTTTGATTTTTCTTCCGTATTGCGACAGTGTTTTACCAGCAGACTAAGCTTCTTGAGCTAGCCGGCAGATTAGCGACGAGTACCCCTTGACCCACCATGGCTTTCAAAATTACGTAATTATCATTTTCTCTCCTTTCAAGATTGTGGTCATGGAGTTAGTAGTCTACCTGTATTGGGTTTCATTCGTATGTTTATTATACTATAGGGAAACGGGACAGATAAAGTGGAGGTTTGGGTACCCATAAACCGGTTTAACCCTATCGCTGGCTTTTGCTAGTGCCGATACCAAGTCGGACTGTCCCGAGTTCCTATCGTTGTTTACGTTTGTCTTTTGTCTTGTTTGTGTTTTTCCTGTTTAGTTTCCTGGCAGGTTGTGGCATGTTTTTTCTTGTGTAGTTTCCTGGCAGATTGTGGCATGTAGTACTTTAAATTTTATGACAATGACAATTTCGGGTTGTGTTAATGTCAAAGTTAACGATAAACAAAAGTTCTCAAGTAGAAATACTTGGTTTCATGGGATCTATGTTCAAATTCAGACTGTAATTTTCAGCCATTGTAGATGTTTCCTATTATCCCCTTTGTTACATTTGAAACTTTGAAACCTGAAACTTTTTATCACACCTGGGACTAATATAACAGGGATTTGAAACATTCAGATTTCTTACAATTTCGGTGTCTCGGCAGATTTACCTGTAAATCGTGGTATTTTTTAGCATTTCTCTGTTGAAACATAGGAAAGTTTTAGTACACTTTACAGCTACATTTTTCCACCGATTTTAATACAAAGAACACCATTTTATAGAAAAAAGTTTGCTGAAAATCATAGTATATTTCTTGTAAAATAAATTTATTCTAAAATACACAAACTTTGCTCTTAAACTTGGACAATTTTGAATTTTTTAGAAATATACCGCGAAATTTTACACTTCATGACGTTTTTTCAGTACACTTTCTATTTTCCCCATAATATTTAATGCTACAAAATTTATACTTCGATGCGAATCATGGTACATTTATCTTTAAATTTAGTTGTAAAATACACAGGGAAAAGTTTAGTGTTTGAACTCAAAAATTTATTTCTAAAAATTGCATGAGCGTGGTCACATCAGTCAAAATTTATCAGCGCTGTTAAAAATCTTTCCTGCATAAATTATATATGAATATAAACCCAATACAAAGACCTTTATACTGATAAAATTTCGTAATGGTAGGATGGAATTTGACAGGTAAACTAACTTAAAGTTAGCCAGTTTTCTTTATTTTCATTGTTCTGACGCTCATTAATCATCGATAACTGTCATTTGTTTATTGGACGGTTTCTCGATAATTTTTCGACCTCTTTACACAAGAAAACAACCCCGGTGTATTTATTACACATTTTTAATTAGGATTTCATTGTTGTGTGAATGAAAATTTAATGTTGTAAATACACGATAAATCAGCTTTTCGGCATTTTTTTAGAATAATTTTATGTTGAGTAAATCAAAAGTTATAGCCGAAAATCGTAGAGCTGGACACCGCTTTTTATTCGACCAAACTGGTTTGTTAAATAGTTTCATATCCCTGTTATATTAGTCCCAGATCACACTAAAGGTCCCACATGAGGCAAAGTAGTACAACAAGACATATGTAAAATATGGAACAAACATATATACATGTACATGTATAAAATATTTTAAACAAATATTTTAAAATAGAGAATTTCTGTAATTTTTATTGTTACCCTTTTTTCAAATGACTGAACTATATGGTTGATATGTACTCAATGGGACCCAATTGGAAACAAGCTATATAACTTTATGGGTTATTCCAAATAAGATATAAAAAAGAAAGAAACATACATAAATATGAGTTAAATTTAAATTCAAAATTATAGAAATTTTTATGTGCAATGATGTGCACCGGTGAACTTTTACTTTAAAAAATATGTGCAATATATCTTATGTCTTGTTTACTGTAAGTTATTTTATGATTGTCTTGTTTGTGAACATGTTTGATATTTTATTGACTAAATATGCAGATGGAAGTAGAACTTGACATTGCAAAAGACTAGTTATTAAATAGAGATATATATAGTCCATGGGCTGGAATAACCCCCCGTGCACCCCCCCCCCCACTTCCGAACCCCACCTATTTTTTGAAGTCCGCATACATCCCCTCTTCAAAATAAAACATGTTAACACAAGCATAACCTGCACGCACTTGGGGAATTTGGCCCATTTTTAGACCCACCTACAGAAGTTTGGAAAAATTCGTTTTTCGTTAAAGTTTTTCTTTCAGTTGCTTCAAAATGTTGACAAAATGCTTTCAAGTTATAAAAACGAGGTATCAAATGATTGCTTATTGTATGAGCTTTACAAAGAACCCAAGTTTTTACAATTTTCATGCCCAATACATTCTATAGCGCAATTATACGTACCCCTACCCCAATGAAATATTGACGAAAAAACTGATATTTTCATTGAAATTGCGTAAGTTTGATGGTTTAGAGAACCCGAAGTGCATCCTGAAAATTGTTTTTGGCTTTTCAATCTAATTTCTTTATTATAAAATA
>MJUU01071994.1:0-21816 GCA_002080025.1 Modiolus philippinarum
GTCAATTCACTTAATTCTTTCACCGGTGATAGTTTTCCAGATGGTTGCTTTTTTTCCTTGAGTGTTGGAGTGTCTTTGCTACAAAAGATAAATCAAAGTTTTATTTTGTTTAAAAAATAATGATGTTTGCTTCATAGTTCAAGATGATTTTTCATACATGTACATGTATTTTTTCTGTTTTAATATGGGAAATTTCTGGCTACATAAATGTATTTATTTAAGTTGTGGGGACTCTCAGTTTGATTTAATTTTTTACTTGCACCATAGCATCTAATAATAGATCAGTGCCTATAAAATCAAGAACCACTAAAGGCATTAATAGACAGAAAAAAAAAAGTTTACTTTCTAAATACAGTGAAACCTGTTTTATGAGACCCCTCAAGGGAGTAGGAAAGTGGTCTTTATAATAGAGGTAAAACAATAAAATGTGGTCTCTCAAGCAGGTTTTACCGAATTTATGTCTGAAGCAAATCAATTTTGAATCTGACATTTTGTCTAATTAAAACCTGTTCAAAAGCTAGTTTAAGAATATATAAATATTGGTAGAAAAGAGCCTCACAACATGTTAAACTTAAACAAGTTTTGGTTTAGAGCTTGTTTCGAGATCTCACAGCAATAAATGGAAACCAGTCATTGCTATTTTAATAATCCATACTGTTTATCCTATGAAAGTTATATTTCTCAGTACAACTTTTTTCATAAACTTTACAAGTCTTCCCAAAGTGTATGTTTGCTGTATTTGCAAAATATCTTATTTTTTAACCAGGACAAATGCAACATTTCTTCATTTGCATAGATGAAAGGCAACATTTTTCAATTATGCACACCTGTATCCAGGTCTGTTAGGCCATGAAAAAAAAATTATTGGTTCTCAGGCCCTCCCTCATCTAGTTGGAGGCTTGAAAAAAGCCCCTCATTGACCCTATTTTTTGCCATATCAATAAAATAAAAATAAAAAATCACCTCCCTCACTACATTTTTGGTGGTTTTTACGATGTAAAAAGCTGCCTCATCTATTTTTTGGCAAATAAAAAGATAAAAAATCAAAGCATGGAATGCTGTTAAGGCAGGTTCCTGGGTATTCCAGAAGTTCTGTAATTATTACTGTTTTGCTGAAATCTTGGCATTTAATTTTTTCAAGAATTAAAATCCGAAATTGTCCTTCCCGGTTTAGGTTGTCTTTTCAGTTTTTATATGGGTTGTTGGCAATTTATTTAAAACTCTATTTATTTACATTTCATTGTCTTGCTCCTCTTTGTTGGTACATGTAAGTAGCCCGAGTACAAGTGTTACACTCGGTGACTTAATTAATGTTGATATTTCTAATTTTGTCACTTCCTCTGTCAAGTCATCTAGTTCTGAAGTTTCATTATTTTTGTATATGATTAAGTAACTAAATAACGAAGTCACTGTAAATTTACTATCTACATATGGGCATTTCGACAACTTATGTCTCATCAGTGCAAGCTACAGAGAATGGTAGGTTGTGCTCAGCTACAAATAACAAAACACCGAAGTTACTGTGAATAATGTAAACAGAATTTCAGCATTTTGAGTCCGAAGTCGAGCACTACGTTTGTGTCCCTCTGTTTCTCTATGGCGAACAACGTCATTTCATCCTCCGTGCACTACGGAAAAGGTTATGCCACACAACAGAAACACTGCGTCTATATATATCTATCACTCTTGCTCAAAAAGTCCATCTCTTTTATCCATTTATTTTGGAATTTTGAATTTCTTCCCTTTTCGCGGAGGCGACGCCATTTTGTCGTCAATACAGCTGATTCGTGTTCTCGCGTAATCTCGTTAGGCGGAATGTGAATGGAACAGCAGGGTGTGATTGGAACAGCCAATATTTACTTCCGGTGTAACGAAAAATATTTTTGAGAGAAAATTTTAATATCGGGAGCTTTCAGAGGCATATCGGTAGACGTGAGACCGGCTACCGAAATCGGTAGCCTCAAGGTGAAACCGGGAGGGTTAACAACTCTGGTTACAACAACGAAACTAGAAGTTACTATGTATCCATTCATAAAAACTGCGCGCCACAGGAAATTTTTATGAATGAACCGAATCCTGAATTTCGAATATCAATTTAAGTCCTCTGAGATTAATAAAAAACATTGTATCTTTTAAAAGGCATTAAATAAATACAATACACACATAAAACGATGTAGTTGATCATGAAATGGACAAAGTACTGCCACATGAATGGATTATTTTTTTGTGCCTTCGCATGAATAACTGGTAAGCCATACGTGTTTTTTCTGGATCACTCGGACTCTTTTCATAAAGTAATTTCCTAAATGTAAGAGTCTGGATGAAACAGACTATTTTCAAGATGGCTTTACCTAACAGCTAGAAGGCAGAGACCCTGCCTTAAAAATCACCTCCCTCCCTCATCTGTTTCAATGAAAAATGGCCTGAGAACCAATTAATTAATTTTGTATGGCCTTAGGAATACAAATGGCTGACATGCGTCTTATTAAAGGTCTGAAAGGAAAGGAGGAATCATGATAATATAATCCAGATTTTTATAAATACATGTCACATACATGTAGTTTAGCTTCAGTATGACCGTTCTTACTGCTTGCCGAGTCAAATGTCTGGCAGCAGGTTTTTACTTCTGGAAAGATTATACAAAAACTTTCAAGACTAAATAATTACCATAGAACTGCTTATCTAATTGGTACTTAAAACTTTATTCACAATTATTTTGATTTCACAAAAATTACCTATCCCGAAATATAATTCATATGAAAATTAATATTAAGTTAATGGTAAAAAATCACGAATATTTCAGAGTGCAAAAATTAGATAGACAATTTTGAAAGAAATTACAAAATGTGTAGCCTGTGAAATTATCACTTTTGCCGTATGTTTTGAATATCATAATTTTTACTTTAAGAGTATTGTTCTATATGTATGTGTTGTCTATATGTAAGTGTTCTCATATACTTTGTGTCTCACTATCCTTATGTTCTTGCTTATTTAGATGTTTTTCTTTCAAATCAGAGTTATTTTTGTCTTAAAGTTTGTTTTTTTGCTGCTTTCTTGCCAAGCATGCAACATAAACAGTCTTCTCATAACAGGTATGTGATTTGGTTACAGGAAGTCCAGCGGAAGAAACAGAAATAAGCAGAAATCAGTAGTAGAACATTATATATAAAAACAGATTCAGAAACAATCTGATCCACGGAAATATGTGATACTGCAGATATATCACATCCCTGTCATAAGTTGCCAGACTGCCTGTCCTGGTATTCAAAATTTGACTTGCCCAGATGAAAGGCAAAAAAGGACATGCATAGGGGGAGGGTTTGGATCCAAGAAAACTAGTTTAACCCCACCGCAATTTTTGCACCCGTCCCAAGTCAGGAATATGTTGGTCATTGGCTTGTCCTTGTCTTCTTATAAAAATTTTAGTTTCTTGATATTTGGGTTATTGGATGTGGTTTGTTTCCATTGATTTATTCACCTTTTTACCTTTTTGGGGCCATTTAGGGCTTACTATATGGTGTGAGGTTCCTCACTGTGTTGAAGACCATATGGTGACCCCTAGATGTTTTGTTTTTGGTCATTTTAACCTGGATATGGGATGTTGTCTCCTTGACATTTACCCCATTTCCTTTCTTTTTCATGCATCTGTTTTTACTCTAGCATCAACGTCCATACAGTTTTGTTTTTGTTTTCATCCTGATGGCATTTTTTGTGTGTATGTGTCTGGACAAATGTCAAGATAAAAATTTATATAACTTTTGAGGAGACTGCATTAAATAAAGTAAATGTGTCCATGTGACACGAATGCCCCCACCATACAGATATGTTGGCAAACAGGAAGTAGATTAGTGACGGATTTGAAAAAGGGAGACACAGTACAACTCACCATACCAAAGCTTCAGACCAAATATCAAATCATTCCTGCATACACAAGCTGAGAAATCTTTGATGAAAATTTCGGACATATGTATGGACAAGGGTGAAACTTATTATCCCCGGCTTGTGATGAATGCCGGCTTTTGATTGGATGGCAGCCTGTTGTTACAAATCCCATGCACATGTCTCCTTGTTAAGAACGTTGCTAGCGCCAAGCCATGGAATTCCTTTGCGATAACGTCACATATTCTATGACATTAGTAAGTTAAAACTGGCGCCAAAAACTTTATAACCTCAAGAAATCATCAACCCTAAATCAAATCGCCTAAAAACAGGAAAGTATGAGGTTGGTACCTTAGGCACCATCCTCGACATGGAAAATGGGTCATTTTCTGCATATTTATCATACTTGTTTTATTGCGCAACACAGATGATGTTGAAATTTCGTACAGATTTAGTTTCCATTAATAAGATTTTTCGGTGCAATAAAAGACAAAGCCGGGGATAAATCTGTTACCTACTTTTCTACCCGTAGTCAATGAGATTGAACCACCTTTCAGCACCAATGTACAGCCTTAAGCTACGCCTCACGCTGTACAGAAGTGCTTCAGGGTGGTACAATCTCAATGCCTACAGGTATAAACATAGGTAACTGATAATGCCCCCGTCGTCTAACAGCAGAGGCATAAAAAGAAAAGCCAAGATAAGTCTGCTTGGATTGCACCTTCTTAGGTTTAGTTGGAATCTGACTTATTATTTTGATGGAGTTGCAGATAAGCAAATTGAACCAAGAGACAGAGCATTATAATCCTTCCATGTTGGCTCTGCTTACAGCATGCTTCACAATAGTTAAGTCATTTACATTTTCTTAATGCATATATCAAACTTAGAGAACCTTTCAGGTTGAACTTTGGCCTCCTCTTCCTGTGTATCTGAAGCAGTGCTATCTTCTTCTCTGTAAAATAAATTATTTATAAAATTACAACCCTTCATTCTGAAACCAATGCATTTTTTTCATATTTCTGTAAGTTTGTATCCCAACATGGGACTACTCAATATGCTGATGTACTGGAAGTGAAATTGACATCATGTGGAATCAACACAAAAAAAAGTAATCATGGATCATTTAAAATGAAATAAACAATGCATGTTTTGGGTGAATACTTATAATAATGATAAAAAATTAGAAACAAAATTGATTTAGGTACATGTATATTGATACTTAAAGATAAGTTTGTGAACTTTTCAATATCCAATGATATCATGTTATCATTCATTTTCACATGTGGGTGAGGGTTCTAATCTCCAATGAGTCAACAGTTAGTAGATGAGCCTTGAGACCTTAATATTAAGTGTCAATTTAATGTTCATTAGGCTTAGGGTAGCAAGATAATGATAACAAATAAACTCAATAGTGTATAAATTTTCTGTGAATTAAAGTACTTTATATTCCAATGGTTTTCATATAAGAAGTATAAGTTTTGTTAGGTATTTTTTATTGACAACTCTCAAAAGTCTCCCTTTTTATCTTTAGTCCAGTTTCGACAATTTTTAAATCATTGAAACTGATAACTTATTTAACTATCCAACACAAGATTTCTCAGTGTATGTCTGCTACAGCACTATATCATTTCAATAGGGTCTGTAAGTCTCGTTGAATTTTGAAACTTCCGGGTACATTTTTTGTACCTGGAAGTTGCATTTTGCACGATAATATATGACGTTCTAAACAAAAAATTAAACGTCATAATCCTTAAACATTATCTTTTGGCGGGAGACGTTTTCAAATTTCAATTTCATCGTGAATTCTCGGTGTCACATGACGAGACTTACAGACCCTATATGTGTTATTTGTAACAAGTGTAGACACAGAAATGTCTCGCCTGTATATGCATATCGTAAGCAAAAACATTAGTCATGACAAGTGCCAGACAAGCATTTGCACACCTATATGTAACAATAGACCAAATAAGATGGCTGTAAGTGTTATAGTTACAGAGAAAGGATCAAAGTCAATGAACCATGAAACTAAGGTCAAGGCTACATGACAGGTGTCAGACTGGCATGTACATAAATAGATGTAGCATTAGACAAAATATGATGTATGTAAATGTTTTAGTTACAGAGAAATGATCAAAGTCAATCAACCATGAAATTGAGGTCAAGGCTATATGACGGGTGTCAGATTTGGCATGTGTTTACCTAGATAAAGCATTACACAAAATATGATACCTGTGTTCTAGTTAAAGAGAAATGATCGAAGTCAATGGACCCTGAAATTTAGGTCAAGGCTACATGGCAGGTGTCAGACTGGCATGTGCCTACCTAGATGTAGCATTAGACAAAATATGATACCTTTAAGTGTTCTAGTTAAAGAGAAATGATCAAAGTCAATGAACCATGAAATTGAGGTCAAGGCTACAGGACAGGTGTCAGCCTGGCATGCACTCACCTAGATGTAGCAATAGAACAAATATGATGACTCTAGGTATCATAGCAACACAGAAATAAGTGTTAAAGTAATGAAATGTTCAAAGTCAATGAACCATGAAATTGAGGTCAAGGCTACATGACAGGTGTCAGACTGGCATGCACCCACCTAGATGTAGCAACATATAAAATATGATCAATCTAGGTGTTCTAGTTAGAAATAAGTATTCAAGTAAAAAAGTGATCAAAGTCAATGAAGCATAAAATTGAGGTCAAGGCTACATGACAGGTGTCAGACTGGCACGTACACGCCTAGATGTAGCAATAGACAAAATATAGTATGTCTATACATTACAGTGCCTCAGAAATGAACTTGAATGTAAAACTATGTCGCAAAATTTACAAAGTCACTGAACCATGCAATTGAGGTCGAGGTCAAATGACAAGTGTCAGACTGGCATGCACCCACTAAGATACATCAATACACTTAATATAATGGATCTATGTATTACAAATCCAGAGAAATCAACCTGAATGTGAAACTATGTCGCAATTTTAATGAAGTCATTGAACCATGAAGACAAGGTCAAGGTCATCTGAAACATGTAATGCTGGAAAGCTTATACCATAAGCTACCTGTGGACAAAAGATGTTGCATATAAGTCATATACTTTAAAAGTTATTAAGGTTTAAACAAAGTTTATGACGTCGCCACTGCCGCCGGAGAGTAATACCTATGTCTCGCTTTCAGCGACTTTCGTCGCAGGCGAGACAAAAATTTACTTTGATCTGCAGTAGCTGATAATGTCAAATCATCAAACAGATTATTGATGTCATGTAAAGATTGCTAAGCTTTGGTACTTTTTGTATGTTTTCCTATGAGCAATGATTGTGTAAATGTACATTAACTATGGTCAAAACAATAAATTAATATATGTACTGTTAAAACATATGTTTTTAATCTTTTCATGAGTTACCAATAAAGAAATGTAGGACGTTTTGTTTTTTATTCAGTCTTTACAATAGCGTAAGGCTGCATCAAGCTCATCCTAATGGGTTCATTTGATACTGACTATGATTAAGTTTGTATCAAAAACAAATTGTCCCATATTCAATGTATATTAATCACTCCATTCCTAGAAAACCCTACTTTTCATTATCTGATACTGCAGATTCAGCCGTTTCTTCTGGTTCTGTTTGTATCTTTTCTACTTCTTTAGACTCTGCCTTTTCTTCTTCTTCTTCACTTGACTCCTCCTCTTCCTCACTAGACTCCTCCTCCTCTTCACTTGACTCTTCCTCTTCTTCTTCCTCACTACTTTCAGCACTGGCCTCTTCTTCTTCATCATCTAAAAAGCAAAGGTACATTTCACCTTGTTTTATTTCAAAAAGGGTCATTACATGGCACAATTTTGCAGAGTTAAAACTAATGATTTTTAATCTGTAGTGCACTGACAAAAAAAAATAATTTAATTTATTGATAGTTCAATGTTTTTTTCTGGGTTTATCACTTTTGAAAAGTGTGAGGCATTTTTTCCATTTTTTTTCCCACCACAACTTTCAAAGAATAAATAGCTTATAACTATGCTTAATTTACTCTTAAACAGAAATTGTAAATATGTAAATATGCTATTCCTTGGAAAATATTGCTGATTTTTTTTGTTTTCTTTGTTTTTTTTTCTTTTTTTGTTGTTGTTTTTTTCAAGTTTAGGATTTTAAAGGACACCTTGTTGCTAAAAAGAAATTTTTCCTGATGTTTACTTATCATTATTTACAGGGAATTTGAGCTCAACATTCTACTGTCAAAAAAGTAGAGATTGCAATTATATAGAAATCTACTGTCCAATTAGAGTAGACATTTCATTCAGCTAGAAATCTATTGTCCAATGAAAGTAGATATAACACTGAGCTACAATCAAAATAAACATTACATTCAGCTAGAAATCTATTGTCAAATCAAAATAAACATTACATTCAGCTAGAATTTTACTGTCCAATCAAAGTAAACATTACATTCAGCTAGAATTTTACTGTCCAATCAAAGTAAACATTACATTCAGCTAGAATTTTACTGTCCAATAAAAGTAAACATTACATCAGCTAGAATTCTAATGACCAATCAAAGCAGACATAACAATCAGTGTATCTTTACCTTCAGATTCCTCTTCCTCATCACCATCCTCCTCCTCATCTTCACTTTCCTCCTCCTCACTCTCACTGACAACAGGTTTCCTCTTTGGTCTTCTGGGGGATTCCTTATCTATTTATAGAAATATATAAATCATTTCAACATTTGTCTACCTGATAGCCGTATGAAAATTTGTTGTCCTATAATAAGACCTCTTGAAATTAATTACTATTATGAGTACCAAAAGTATTTATCTTCCACATGGCTACTGTTCTTTGCAGTTGGGGGGTACATGTACCCTTCAATTTTAAATTTGGGGGTACAAGGTGTTTTTTGAAGGTACATATGCATATCAGTATTTTTATTTTGTATTAAACTGAAAATGGCTTTGCAAGGAACCTATCAAGTTGCATGACATATTTTCCTTTCAATTTTGATTTGAACAATACATTTGGATCTGAAAACCACATCTGAAATTTGAAATTAGTGCTTGCACGTTTTGATTTGTGAAATTGTACGTGCACATTTTATAATGCACCTGAATTATGTACTGCAGTACATGAATGGGCATATTTTTAATCTTAATAAACTTATTTTTCTGATGAAAAAAAAATACATGAATTCACACTCAGTATTTTGTCTCTGAATGACCTCAAATTTGTCTCAGAATAACCTTTTGATGCATGGTACCATCAAGTTTTGAATTATGATGTCATATTTTACTTCTGTGATGTAGGAATTGTGGGAACCTGTGATCAACTGTGTGAAATAAAAAGCAATGGCAGACCAAAGTGTAAATTTGTCTATAGTAGTCTAATATAGCTCTCACTCATCAAGTGGGGTATAAAATGTAAATGCTGAATAATTAAAATTGTTTTCATGATTATGATGATACATAAATTCTCCCATTCTCAGCAGTTGGTTAAATATGCACGCGACTTTTTAAGTAATGGGCCTTGATTAAAAATTCCATGAGAGGTTTCCTGCCAGCTCCATAGTTCGCATTTTTACACACATTTGATTGGAGAAAAACATTCTCATTCAGCTAGGTCGCGAGTTAAAAATATTTCTTCACTCTCGATAGTTAAATTTCGAATTTGAAAATCGAAATTTTCCTATTTAATGAAGAAATATTTTTAACTTACTAATTGAATGAGAAACTTTATTTTTATTACTAGAATTAGTTGGTTCAGAAATTTCTCTTAAGGAGTCAGATATATTTTCAATCAGTTTAAAAGCGATTGTAGTTGTAAAATTTACTTCTTTAGTGATTAGATGGAATACACAAAGAAATGAATTGTTGAAAAATGAAAATTTCAAGATGCACATTTTATTTTAATATGGGTCTGGTGGGACGCAACATAATTAATGTGAGCTGACCTACTTTCTACAATGTACATATATTACCTGAGAGTTCTCCTTCTTCTTCATCTTCCACCTGACCTTTACCCTTTGACGTCTCACCTTGAACTTTTGAGTCAAACTGAGGAGGCGGAGGCTTGTGAAATGTCTTTTTCTAAAAAATAGTCTTAAACACTTGAAATGCTGTACTTATTTTACTATTCATATTATTTTGTCTTCATTTGATCATTTTAGTTCAACATATATCATGATTTTTCCAAGCATGTTTAATTTGTGCTATGTTCATAGATGGTAATCTTGCCTCCATATAAATTTCACTACCCATTTAAATACATTGAATAACACGGTAAAACATTAATTTTAAACAAAGCAAATATTTCACTTCCTGATTCAGACAAAAATGCAAAGAAATCAATAGCCAAAAGCGAAAATATCCCGATATAGGACTTCTGTTTTATCATTGCCCTGTTTTTAAGATATTTTATCCTCGATTTTCCCCATTCACATCTATTTGCTTTTTGTATTTGTTTGCCGATGTAATCATATTATTCATGTATATTTGGTTTGATGTCTTCTCCACATTTTAGTGAAACATTATCTTAAAGTTACAGATTCCTTGTTGAAAAATAATTACCAGTAGTAATATGTACGAGATGGGATGTGGTCTCCTTGACATTTACCACATTTCCTTTCTTTTTCAAATTACACAATTAACAGTTATACATGAGGTAATTATAAGATCCTTCCTGAAATCAAGTCATTAATTGACTAAAAGTCACTCTGTGTTTTGAGAGTTCACACACTAGAAGTGCTTTTAGTTTTGGGTATTTGTGCTGTTCCTAAGTTTTAAAGGTGTGTCATGTCTTTGGTCTCTGTCTTTGGTGTTATCGTTTTCGCCATGTCTCTGGACTTTGATGTAATCATGTGCTTTGTTCCTTCGGTATTCAGTATTATCGGCAATATGTACATTTTTTTCTTTGATCTTACTTTATACTGATATTGTCAGTATCTCCATAATGACCTGATACAAGAAAATATCAGGCAATGACATCATGAATATGACGTCATGACTCATGATGTTGCAGATAAAAACAATAATGGTAATTTTGAGGGTCTCGACAGAAAATATCACTAGTATCACAGCTCGTCCTATCGGACTCGCCGCAATACGGTGATATTTTCTGTCTCGACCTTCAAAACTACAATTATTCTATATGTCTTCTATCATTGTTTTAATATAGCTTGATTTGTTCCATACATTTTATTTGCTTTTACTTCTGTTGACTCTACATTTTCTACATTGTGACATGAATTTTCCCTGTTACTATACAAAGGTACAACCTGATTTTTAACTAAAATGTAATGTGAACTCACAGCATGTAAATCTTTGCTCAGTCATCACAAAAGTTGCATAAATTTGAGATAAAATCCTAAAAATTTAGCAATTGTAATGCATGTAATGTAATTTCCATATACATTTGTATACAGCCTCATGGCTGGCATCACTGTACATATATTCTGTAACCTTACCTTAAATGATGGCAATCTCGGCATACCACCACGAATACCAAGAAAACCACCACCACCTCCCATGCCACTGTAGTTAACCTCTCCATCTTTAGACCATGGATGTTGAGGTTCAAACAGGGAAGCCAGAGTGGACGTCACCTCACTTTTACCTACTGTCACTGTGGATGGTTTAGATGTTACAGTGGGTTTTCCTGGTAGTAACCTTTGTGGCATGGTCTGAAATTTAAAATTTCTCAATATTGTCATTGAAATTCTAGCTTTCACATGTTTTTGTAGAATTTTCTGGTATTTCAAGAGATATGAATCTTGGTTAAAACAAACAAATTTTAATCTCCTTATTATTTTTGGTAGAGACCCTGCTGGCATTAGCACCCTGTGATGATAATTTGTTTTGAAATCAACATGCCCAAACTCAAAATCTTGCTGTGACGATAAATTCCATTTATTTCATATGTCATGTACACATGATAGAAAAAAGAAGGGAAACGGGGAATGTGTCAAAGAGACAACGACCCAAAGGGGAGTACTAACAACTAAAAGCCACCATAAGATCTTCAATGAACGGTGAGAAAACCCCACACCCAACGGCAAGTCGGAGTCGGCCCCTGAACAAAGTGCAATCAAGTCCAGCGAAATAAACATCATCCTAGACTCCTATAGACATAAAGTAAACTAACTAGAATAAAGGGCTACGCCGAGCGCAGCATGATATGACCGCAGCATGTCGACCACTGAATTTTGAACAAGTGTATTTTAAAGTGAATGTGGACACAGTATGGAGCTTGACAGTAATTTGATGGACACATTAAGAAAAATTGCAATCCTGGCCCCTTTGACCCCTTATAGCTCGGAAATGGTAATAGCTATGCTAATTCTGTTGACATACTAACAAAAGCTTACAACAAGACAAATCCATAGAATAAATCCTATCAAAATCTGATAAAAAATAAAGATTTCACACATTTCTAAAAATTGCAATTTTGGGCCCTTTGACCCCATATAGCTTGAAAACAGTAAGAGCTATGACAAATCCGTTGCAATAGCACTGAAAGCTGACAATAAGAGGAATCTAAAGAAAAAAATCCCATCGAAATCCGATGATAAATAAAAATTTTAGGTAATCAGCATATTTGCAATCTTGGCCCCGTTTTGCCCCTCATAGCTCGGAAAGGAAACAAGTTAACAAAAATCTGATGGTGCAGTGCTGGTTAATTTTTCTTAAGGAATCCATTGCAAAAAACTGCATCAAAATCGAACTAAAAATAAAAAAAATAAAATTTTTGAGATTCCCCCTTTAGCATGTTTAGGGCCCCATTTAGCTCATGAACGGTACATGCCACGTGAAATCCGTTGGCATACTCCAGATTGGAAATTTAATAAGGAGCACACTGAAAGAAACCCCATCAAAATCTGATATATAATAAATATTCTACAGCCCAATATATGAAAACACCCAATTTGGCCCTTTTTGGCCCTTTTTTCAAAAACAGGCAGGGCTACAATACCCAAAACCAATCCCAGCCTTCCCTTTGTGCCAAGGAACATTGTGTTAAAATTTCATAAGGATTGGTCCACTAGAACTCAAGTTATCACACGGAAACGAAGTGTCCACAGACGCCGACGCCAACGACGCCGCCGACGACACTGCCGACGACGACGCCGCTAGTACCAATATACGACCTCAAAATTTTTTTTGCGGTCGTATAAAAAGGACAAGACACACAAAGGCTTAATAAATGATGTATGTTTTCCATCAATGACTTTATCTCCATTGCAAATATGTTGCGAATTCATGTTAATTTATTATTTTTAGCGTGTCCCCGTTTCTTATAATGATATTATTTGCAGTTTAAGAAACATTTTCATTTTAAAAGTATTTTTCAACCCTGTCTCAATAAGCATAAGCCTTAAAAAAATTATGGCGATTCAATCATACATGTACTTAAAATAATAAAGGTCAGCTAGTAGGTGAGATTTTTTTTTGGTACAGTGCAAACACGATCTGGAAATTAAAATTTACCTAATTTTACAGAGTCAGATTCAAGATAAGTTTTTAAACTGGAAATGATACTTATTGAAGTTGTTTAAGGCCAAAAAAAATACTAAGTAATTCCTACTTAGTAGATTGTCATCCATTTTTTCAAAAAAAAAAATTGGGGGCGGAAGGGCAAATTCTATTTTATATTTTTTATCAAATTTTATGAAAAACGTTGTAATTTTAAAAAGAAATTGACCCAAATTGGTCAAAAATCATAATAAAATTTTTTGATGCGGGTGAACAAAATTGGGGCAGGCAGGGATAATTTTTATTATGGGCCTAAAGTAGTCTTTGTGATTTACATTGATTTGAACCTTCATAGCACATTTGCCGGCACGATTTGAACAGTATATCATGTTTATAGCTGCTAAAAAAAAAAAAATCAAATGTTGTCATATTGAAACAAAGTTCAGTTAACTCACTCAACCTTGGAAACCTGTAAACAATCATTGATGTCACTTAAAGGACAAGGTACGATAAGGGGTTGATTTGGCCAAGATTCCAGTGAATTTCTAACTTGCACCTCAAGATTTTCTTTTCTTTCAACGTTGAGATCCCATTTACAGAAAAAATACATAAATTAGAACCAATGACTTCACAATAGGCACAGTGCTGACATCATGAAAAGGCTACTTTTGAAAATTTTCATAGAAATATATACCATATTTGGCAGATTTTTTAATAGTTTTCCGAACTGGGAATATCGAACATATTCAAGAACCAATGAAAAGGGGAGACATGGTAAAACACATCATACTTAAGCTTCAGACCAAATATCAAATCATTACTACATTCACAAGCTGAGAAATCCTTGACGAAAGATGTTTCGGATGGACGGACAGACGGACAGACAGACCGACAGACAGATGGACGGACGGATGGACAGACGGACGGACAGACGAACAAGGGTAAAACAGTTTACCCCCCACTCCATCAGAGCGGGGGTATAATTAGATCATTTACAAACTTATTGGTATAAATGAATTCGACCTCTCATATAATTTTTTTATGGTTCTTGCATGTGCTGTATATTTCCTATACAGAAAAGGTAGTCAAAATTGGTCAAATTCATCATTTTTCCACAAAATCTTCAATTTTTCCCTTCCTCTACACTCAAAACTCAGTAATCATACATCAATTTTTGAGAACTGTTATTGTTTACTGAAAAGTCATACCCATAGAACATTTCAATGAGAAAATTCTGTGAATTCACCTAAATTTATTTTTCAGGCCAAATAAGGCCCTTGCTGCCCCTACTGTTTTTTTTTAAAGATGGCATAAAACAATTTCGGTCTTGGTATAAAATAGAGTGTCAGGTTACCAGACAACCTGTTTTTTTCCCAGGTCTTATAATAATCTTTGCATAGTATAATTAGGATTTTTTAGCCTTATAAAGGCCCTATTCCCAAAGAAATTTATTTTTGAAATAAAGCATATTTTTCAAAATTTTTACCTAATTTTGGTTCCCAAATGACATTTTCGTCAGTTTAAATTTTCCAAAAGAGCCTAAAAATGTAAATTCCAAATTCATCCTGAAAAATACATGAAGTGACTGATTCAATATATCAATAATTAACTGAATATGTTAAGACATTCTTCCTTGTTAAGGCTGTTGTTTTTTTTTGTTTTGTTTTTGTTTTATGAACCCTCCTACCTTAAAAATTGGCCCTGAAATTGAAAAAAAAAATTGCTTTTTTGAATTTTATTTTTTTTCTTACCCTTTAAATATTTGGGATATTATTCAATAAGATTCCTATTATTCTAATCCAAATTACAAGTTTTTTTTGCCAGACCTCAATCTTTCTGAAATTTTATTTTTTATTTTTTTCCTTCCTCCAACCCACTTACATTTAGGAAAAAATCGTAAAACTAAATATTAAATAACAGTTGCCTTACAATTTGCAGGACTTTTTTGAACCCTACTTACCTTCGTTCTAGCCTCGTTGGAATTCCACCAGCTGTCAAAAGATTTAAATGCTGAACTTTCTACCATTTTTTTACACATATCTTTCTGCATAATTTCTTTCAATTCTTTAACGAATTTATCCAGAACAGAAGAAAATGTTTTATCGAGTTTTTCATCGTCAACTTTGTTTTGAACACTTTGTTTATTATTCATAACGTTATTAAATTGGTTAAAATAATTCTGGTTATACACGTCACCTTGGGGCTGATTAGGATACCCCATGTAGCTGCCGTATTGTGAAAAGTCTCCACCAAAATTTGGATTTGACATAAAATTAGCACTAGACTGTGGATTGTTACTAGACAAAATATTTGGATTTATTTCAATGTTTTGATTTCCACTTTCGCCAGAGGAAATACTCATTTTATCATCCTCTGTCTCGGCTTGGTTTGTAATACCATGCTGAAATGAATCGACAGGTGTTTGTATGTATGGTGTATCCATAGGCGTTTGCATGTATGGAGTCTGACCGAACTGATTTACATGGTTTTCCCTGAAATCTAACTCGTGTTTTTGGTCCATTGTAGCACTAAAATTGTCTGATGGAGTGGAATGAAATTGTGAAGCACTAATACTGTTGTCTATATTTGGTGTATTTACTGTATGTGGCGGAGACAGTTCTTTTTTACGTGAGTCACTAGTAGATTCATCGGAAGGACTACCGAAAGTATCTACCATCCCTGAACTCTGAAGAAGACTCTGAATCCTAGAGTCAAGACTCATTACTCGAGGTTCATCTTCTGAAGGTTCAGGTTCTGGAGTTCTTGGTTTTGGCGGCAATTGCTGTGGGGGAGGCTGCTGGATAATGGGAGGTGGAATCATGGTAGGAGGCATGATTTGAGGGGGAGGAGGTTGCATAATCATATGATCTGGCTGTATTGGTGGAGGAATATCATCCCCTTGTGAATTAAATCGTTCCCTTGGATCCCTTTCCCACTCCCCTCTACCTTTATCTCTATCTCTATCTCGATCGTAACCATAGCGATCACGGTCTCTGTTACCATATCTATCCCGATCCCTGTCCCTCCTCCAATCCCTTCTATCATTTCTATCTCTGTCGTATCTATTCCTCCCATAACTTCTGTCGTCATTACGATTACTATAATTTCTATCATTCCGACGGAAATTCCTGTCATCATTTCTCCGATCATCATTACGCCCGTAACCTCTGTCATCATTACGATTATAATTCCTATCGTCATTTCTATTAAAATTACGATCTCCTCTGTCAAAATTCCGATTATCACTTCTGTCGAAACTATTCCTGTCCCTATGTCCTCTGTTATTGCGGTAGTTATTATCAAACTGGGGTCTTTGTGGTTCGTTATTTTGTGGAATTAATGGTGGAGGTTTATCCATGCTAGAATTAGGTGGTGGAATCGGTTGTTCCATTAATGGTTTTGGCCCATCTTTGTTACTGAATGTGTTTATCGGACCTCCGAATGATGAAGGAGTGTTAACAGATCCAAATGATGACTGTGATCCCGGAGTAGATATATTTGGAGTATTTTGGAATCCAAAACTTCCATGTGAAGGAGGTCCATGAGGAGAGGGTGTCAGACCAAACTGATTCTGAAAATTCCCTCGGACATTTGGAGTCATGGATGGAGTCATTCCTGGAGTCATCCCAGAATAACTAATCTCAAATGCTGAATTCCTAGGATCACTAATGTTATTTAAGAAACCAGTATCATTGAATGTTGGCATTGGAGTTTGTCCCCCGAATCCTGAATTTGGTAGCACATCAAAAGAATTTTCCTCGAAGCTAGAATCTGATTTGAAACTAGTATTAAAACTTGATGTTCTGGTACGGCGAGGGTCTGAAGGAGTGGTTGGCTCGGCAGGTATTTTCTTTGGTTTATCAGACAGTATTTCATCTATAGCTTTCTGTCTTTCTTTCCCTGAAATCAAAGAAAAAAGTTTTATCTTAGATATACATGTATGCTATAATATTATGTTTACTGTAAATACTATCTGACACCAGTGGCCATCTTTAGCTTACTATGACCTATAAGTGAGTTGACAACAGACCTGTTTACCCATTTTAGCATGAAAGAGTAGTCCAAGACGAAGAAAATTGTAGTTTTTGCCTTGAAAGAGAAGTTTTGTTATGTGCATATAAAAGCAGTACCTAGATCATTTGTAGACGCTGCGTACTTTTGTTTTGGGACCTTACACAAGTGTGTCGAGGCGGATTTTGGTTAGTTGTTAAATAAAACATATTCTTTTAAGTGCATTTATTTATTGATGTCCAGTGAACAATATTTCCTAGTTTCAATTGCCACTGGAAAATGGCAGGGGCAGGAAATTTAGCCAACCCCAAGTGAATCTGCTCTTACGAAAAATATTGTAGGAAACAGAGATTTACCTCCACTTCTGTCCCAGGGACACACCATATAAATTTTCCTGAATCCTTCTGAAAACAATGTGGGTCCAAGAAGGTCACATAATTTTTTCTTGATTAACTAGTTATAGTTTTACGTCCAGTAAGCAATATGTGTGCTATATCAGGACGAAACTCAGTTAATCAATTCAGAAAATTACATATAAAAAGTGATATAACTGGGTAACGAATTCGATTTGAGGAATAAATTTCCTGCCCCTACCCATTTCTTCAATTTTCCTGTATATGACTCTCAGCAAGTCTGCACTTGAGCAAAGAAAATAAAGACTGGGTCTTGATACTGTATAGGGCTTGGCATTTCCCCACAGTATTTGACTACAATGGTTCGTGGTTAGGCTTTCCGTATTATGACCTGACTACTTTGCTTAGACAGGGCATTTCACTAGCTACCATCTAGGGACGTGCCCCCGCAGCTCTGTAGCCGGAGTCTTTGAAAACCATTTCAGGTGCCGGGTAGGCAAAGATACATTGCATCGTGTTGATAATGTGCAAATTTCATAAAAGTAACAAGATTGTGGTGTTAATGTGCAAATTTAAAAAAAAGTAACAAGTTTGTGGTGTGATTTTTAGTTGTATTTAGCCAAGCCCGAACACACATGACACAAGTCATTGATGCCTTCAACCAATCCGGTCATTCTGGAACTATCGTTTTTTTTTTTCGACTTCCCCTTTACCCGGCTTTCAACTGCTTATTTGCATTCACTTTTCCCCCGACGCTGTTAGTAGTTTGTTTTCTCGATTTTATTCCTGATAGCATATGCGCACATACAATGTATGTATTTGTTTGACTAATAATTGTAGCATCCGATTGGGATCCCGAAAATGAATTTAAAAGTGGAAACGAATTGTTTAGAGTGTATCTCCTTGATTATTTTAAATAATATTCTTTCATGGAATTGTGCAGATTTACGATTCTACACAACTTGGTGCTAGATCTACATTTATATAGCATTTTTATACATTAATTATGTTGCGTAACGTCGGACGCATATTGTAATAAAATCTGCGTCCTGTCATTTATTTTTGCGTACCAGACGCATGTTTTACGCGTCCCGTAAATCACTGGGACGTAGTGTTTTTCCATAACGATTGATTAGAGTTTTACATTCAGTGAGCACTATTTCAGCTTTACAGGGCTCTATTTAGTCGACTGTAACGGTTGCCTAGGCGACCAAATATAGCAATTGGCGACTAAATATAAAAACCGGCCGCCTTTAGGCCACCACATCGTTACATATTGGTGACTAGAAAAAAAGTCTTATTTTTAGCTTCTCTGATATTGATTTGTATATTTAGTATTTCATCAAGTTTGAAACATGAAAGTTACAATGTTATATATAAATGCTTCTTTCAGACTGTTTCTGAAGTGAAGTCAGCACGATTTCTCAAATTCTCAAGCTATCGGCTTTTTGAAATACTTAAGGAGTTGATTGATTGATTAGTGTATGTTTTATGTCGAGTGAACACTATATAAGTTATATCAGGACAAGAACCAGTCTAAAAATTCAGCAAAAAAAAAAATCAAGTAAAATAAGAAGTAAATAGGGTGGAAGAGATTATCGGGGCAATGAAAAAAGGGAAGAAATGGACATTGGCAGTAAATTAAGACCTCCATGATGTTTCGGAACTAAAGAATGCTCTCTTATAAGTATCTAGATTGCTAAATTAGTTTATGTTTAACGTTCAATGCATTTACCATGACGCGAACAAGTAAATCAATCCGATATATTCAAAAAGAGGAAACAAAGGTGGAAGGGACAATCAGGCAACGAGTTTTGATTGCCTCTGGAAAAGGGGAGAAATGGGTAGGGGCAGGAAATTTAGCCTTCTTTATACTTCATGGAACGTGGCGTTTATCCACACAGTTTGTCTACAATTGTTTGCTTCAGGCTTTCCGCATCATGACCTGTACAGCCCGAATAGACATGAAATTCCCCTATCCACAAATGGGATTCTGTAGAAGGAACCCCTGAAACCGAATGAGGTGCTTAATTATGCTATGGAAATATCTGTGGTGACCATAAATTACTGCCTGGCGACGAAAAATTTTAATTGGCGACTATTTTTTTGACAATGGTGGCCAACTGGCAACCAAAAATAAAAGTCTACTTAGAGGCCTGCTTTACCATAACGAGAAAAAAATTAACCATTTCAAAAAATTATATGTAAAAGAAGGAAACAAAGCTAGAAGGGACGACTTTGACTTGCACTGGAAACTGGAGAAATTGGTAGAGGCATGAAATTTAGGCTTCTTTACAATCCCCCCCATGAGCAAGTCTGCTATAATGAAAAATATAGAAGTGGTCTTCATACTGCATAGTAAGTAGTGTTCTCCACACAGTTTGGATACAATGGTTCGTGTCCAGGCTTTCTGTATTATTATCCTACTTGCCCACAAAGAAAAGGCATTTCTCTTACCATCCCCTGGGACGCGCCCTGGAGATCTGTGCATTTATCTTCGTAGATTTAAATCTGCTACATCAGATTGATTTATTGATTACGAAAACAGTTCATAATCAATTCAAAATAATATAAATAAATTAAGAAAGAATCCAATGTGGAAGGACAACTGGGACAAAATTTGATATTTTGATATATTACGGTATTTAGTCATTTGATTGTCACTCAGAAATGGGTAGCGACAGGAAATTTAGCCTTCTAAACTACTCCCATAGGCGCCCTTGTACGAAAAATATAGAGGGGTCCATCCATCTTTATACTGCATGCGGCGTAATATTGCTCTACAGATTTTGTCTACAATGGTTCACGGTCAGGCTTTTTCGTATAATGGCATAACTACCCAGCATACACAGGGCATTTCGCTATCCAACACTTGAACACGTGCGAAGCTGCATTTTACAGTGAGCCCCTCTAAATTGATTCTTCACCAGATAACCTTTACAATACACACCTGTTACAGTTTTGATAATTGTGGTCTGATAAATTTGCTTGCCTCTCGTTTGCGATTATATCATAATTTGCAACCAGTTTGCAGACTCTGTATAAAAATATTGTTTATTGTAACGCAGAGCGTTACAGATGTCCCCCAAACGAACATTGTTAATGTTTTCCACAGTTTCCGTGGCAACAGCAGCATCTATGAGATTTCTAAGACTAAGCATTAATTTCTACATGTCAGATAACTATTGGTAAAATCTCATCCAATTGAACCACTTTAAATTTTCCTGCCTTTTTCAATTTCCATGGCAATAGCATTAATCTTATATAAAAATTCTGAAGCTAAAAATCATTTCTACACATGTCAGACAACCTTCCTGTAAAATTTCTTCCCGATTGGAGCATTTCAAATTTTACCGCCTTTCTTCCGTTTCCATGGCAACGGTCGCCATTTTGAAAATTTTGAGACCAAAAATCAATTCTATGCATGCTAGGCAACTATCCTGTAAAATTTCATCCAATTCTGAGCACTTTGAGTTTTCCCGCCTTTTTCCGTTTCCATGGCAACGAAATTTTCCCGCCTTTTTTTTTGTTTCCATAGCAATGATCGCCATTTTGAAAATTTTGAGACGAAAAATCAATTCTATGCATGATAGGCAACCTTCCTGTAAAATTTCATCCAATTCTGAGCACTTTGAATTTTCCCGCCTTTTTTCCGTTTCCATGGCAACGGCGGCCATTTTGAAAATTTTGAAAGGTTTCTGCACATCTACTCATATAGGCCAACATTCCTGTGAAGTTTCATAAAGTTCGGGCCAATAGTTTCTGAGAAACGTGTCGGACAAGAATTGAGCGGAAGAAAGAAGAAGAAAAAAAACAAAAAATAATAATAACAAGTTATAATTGTGTTTGGATGCAAACACAGAAGTCGCCCAAACACCCCCATATTAGAAGTCCTGCAAATTTCGACATCATCTTTCGTTAGTTTCCTGCAACTTCGAGAACTTTTATTTCCCGCCTTTTATCCGTTTCCGTGGCAACGGCCGCCATTTTAAAGATTTTTATCCTCAAAACATGTTCTCCATCCTTTACCCAATCTTTCTGTAAAATTTCACCCAATTCAGAGCACTTTTAATTTTCCCGCCCTTTCCCTGTTTCCATGGCAACGGCCGCCATTTTGAAAA